>PYUH01000871.1:321098-380874 GCA_016808085.1 Suaeda aralocaspica | reverse complement strand
ATACAACTCAAATGACTCATGAAGGCTTAAAACAAAAATGCATGGAGTTCTATGACAAGCTTCTACCTATGTAGTGGCACAAACAAACAGATTGAAGCCAGTGGCAGCATGCATGAATGCTCTCTCCAAAAGATCTCCACCACACAACGCAGACTATCAAGTATCTTGGAGAGGAGCATGGACTGCTAACAGATCCTGCTGACAAAGAAACTGTGGAGAAGCCGCCGCTGTCATTGCTAACCAAGCCCTCGTTAAAAAGACGCAAGATGCCAAGGAAGAGTCCAGTAAACTCATGAGGAAGTGGATACTGAAGAGGAACTCAAGACGCGGAGGAGGAGAAGGAAAGCGTGACAAATCAAAGGAGGAGGCTGAACAAAAGATCTCAACCACTGCTGTTGATAAGTACCAGGGAGGTCAAGCCTTCCTTAGAAGAGGATGGTTGGGGGTGAGGGCTTGGAAGCTTGGGGAATGGGGTTTAGAGGAATATCTAGCCTTTGACGCCTTTGAAATAAGATTGAACTAATGGCCACATGGTCATATCAAAAAACAAGCCTGAAGCAACTCCGCCCCCTCGTTGATTATTTTCCAGAGGAGAAGAAGCTCAGGAAGTGAGTGAAGATGAAGAGGATAGTTTTGAAAAGGAGAAGCCAGAAAAGAAGAAAGAGCAAAGAGGCTTCATGAATTCATAAGACAAACAATCAAGGCTGATGCTCTTCAAAAATTTAATGATTGTGTTTAATCTTCTTGAACAATTTTAGAAAGAGTGGAACAGTAATATTGAATAGGAACAACTTTTAACGTGTTTCTTCCCATTTGAGTTTAAGTTTGTTAATGGATCGTGCTTTAGCTGTATTAAATCTGAAGCGTAAGTGCGTACGGGTTCGTGGCACAAAAAAGAGAACTCTTGGTTCCAGCGTCAGGGTGCCCCATGGGAGTCACAGGTTAAAATATGAACTCGGGGTGCAGCGGCGTAAGGGTTGCCCCATGGATCTGAGGGAACTGGAGGATGGATGCCCCTTAAGAAGGGGCAGAACGACTAACGACGCAGCCACCAAGCTAATACCATTGTTCCCTAGTGAAAGACTGCCTCATGAGAAGTGTTGGAACTTGGAAATGGTATCGCCGGTGGTCCAGGGCGAGAGGGCGGGGAGGGGGCTCCTGGCCCCAAATTCACGTCAGGGGACCAGATCAAACTTGGGAGGCGGAGATCCCTAAGGTTACTAGAAGGGCTAGGATGGCGTGTCCAGCACTCAGTAGGAGGGGCGGGAGGCAATCAAATCGTAGGATGCCCTGAAACTTAGGGAAGCGCAGCAAGTATTTAACTGGTAATCTGAAGCCTGAGCATTTTCAGGACTGGGAGGGCACATTGTTGGAAGACACGGGGGCGAAGTGGGGGAAACCCGGAGGCCCACGGGGAAGACCCTGTCAATGGGAAGACCTTAGCCCACTTGAAGACCCTGGGGCTATGGGAAACCCGTAGTCCCACCTGTTTAAGACACTGGGGTCGAAGGGAAACCCGGAGCCGACGGTCCGGGGCTGAAGCTCTTGTGCGAAGTCACAAAAGTTTGACGGGGGCGGGGGATCCCCTTTCCCTAGTCGTTGCCCTATGGGAAGTTACCCAGGCTCGAGGGGTTTACCCGAGCACCGGCGGAAGAAGCAAAAGAAAAGTAAGAAAGGAAGGATCACATAGACAGAAACAAGAGGGGGCCATAAGGTGGCCCGTAGCCAGGGTGTAAGACAAAGGAACCGCCAAGGCTAGACAAAAGCGCAACGGGGAACCGGAGGGAGAGGGGCGTAGGCCGAGGCAGCTGAGGCCGTAATCAGGATTACATGTGAAGACCTCTTAAATATTAGCAGCCCAAGTGCGTGGCAGTTCAGAACCATGCAACCTTGGAAGCGAGAAGGACCATCTCGCACAATTTCCCACACTCGGAGGGACCGTCCCAAGGAGTCAACTTGCCTGCTCATTTGCCCTTACCTATGGTTCCATTCCTCAAAACGAGATTCCAAGCTTCATGGGGCTATTGGTACTCTTGTATGTAGCCTAGCCACCGAAGCTTGTACAATGCTGGTCAAGCAAGGCAGACCTCTCACTGGCGGGTAGGGTATCAAGCAGCCAGCAATTGCCCAAACGCCAGCCTCATGTATACAACATCACTGAGAGGAGGGGCACTACATCGGGAAGAACCAGCGCACGCCGACACCAACATGAAGGGAGTTCTCCGGTTGAGTCGGACGGTGGTCCAGTCTATCGACCATAAGACATGTATAATTATCGACCATAATCCTTTAGCCTTCTCAAGCTTCATCCTCAGCCATCACTGATTATCTATTAAAAGCTTCAACTTGTCCTTGGTTCTTAGATGACCTACGGAAGCAAAGTTAGCAGAAATGCCCTGGTCTGTTGAATTTTCACCGTTCTTCAGGCTACAACTCATCCAACACAAAGTCCCATGTTCACCTACCAGGTTGAGGTCTAGGACTTGATTCAAACTATGAATAACATCACTTGATCTTGGGGGCTTCTTCAATCTTCTTTTCTTACTTTTCCCCACATTACCTGACCACGCTTCATCTTTAAGTGTTGTAAACATAGCATTCTTTGCCAACTGCTGATCTCCATGATGGTTCCCACATTTCCATTGTTACACTCATACTTCATGAGCATGAGAGAGTAACAATTACTGCCTAACAGCATTCAGAGTTGGTCTTCAAGGATTACATTATACGCTTGTAGCTCCTTCACCACAGAACTGACGAACATGTTCTAGCACAATCTTATCTCCCATTCGAACCGACAGGTGACGTTCCTAATGGATTGATAACTCCTCCTCCAAACCCAATGGAGGGATGGTGGATAGGCTCAAGCTTAGAAGAATCGTATTTCAACTTCACGCAGCTGTAACTATGATATCGGATGAACTTCCCGTATCAACAGTATTCTTTTTACTTTCATGTTTGCTACTTCAACTCTACCACCAAGGGATCATCATGAGGTGTTCGAACCTTGCCTTGATCTCTATCGCTGATCAATACTTCAGGAAACTTGTTGTTGCATATGCCCTGTTTAAGGGTGATTCTCAGTAGAGCTTCGAACATACTCTTTGCTTCCTCTATGGTAGGTCCGCCAGCTGCAAACCCACCCGAGATTACATAGATAACATCTTCTTTGTCAGTATCATAATCCTCCTTTGGTCTTTTCGTCTTAGAATCTGACTTCTGTTTACATTCTTGTTGGCAGACTTGATCAGGTGCTGACCAATCTTCCCTTTAGAAGCAAGAGCGTCAAGATTCTTCTAAGACTGGAGCAATCATTTGTATGATGCCCCACATCTTTTGAAAGTAGCAATACTTACTCGAATCCCGATCTTCCTTTGGGGTTCTCAAAGGTGGAGGATCGTCAATATCAACTTTACCTCGGATCTCCTTGAAGACAGAATGGAGATCCTGGTGAACTCAAACCTTGGTGATCATTCGACTTTCTTTTTACGATGTTGAGAATTTCCTTGCTTGATGAGCCAGCCATCCATGTGGCATGCCTCTTTTGATCCAGTTCTTTGAACCATAATCATTCTTCTTATCATCCTTCTGTCTTGCGGGTTGAAGCACATAGCTCCTGACATGGATGAACATTCGCCTCCTCTAGAATCCCCTTCAAGGTTTACAATTCTTTGACCACATCAAACTTAAAGGTTCCATCACGCACCCCCTTGAAGACGCTACAAAGGCAACTCCTTCGAGAGGTAGGTATCTGCAATGATTCAAGATTGAACCTTGGACTAATTCTTAATGATTCCTTCTCACCTTGCACAATCTTGGCTAAGTGCTTACTCGTCTTCTTCTCACGTTTGTTAGCATGAATGATGTACAAAGGTTGTACTCAACTCATGGAAACTGTTGATGGATTGGTAGGTAACACTATTAAACCACTTTGAAGCTATTCCTAAGTGTTGCTGGCGAAATGCGGCACAAAGTTGCTTCCAAACTTTGAAAATACATCAAGTGTTGTATGTTGCCAAACTGTTCTTCTAGATCAGTTGTTCATCAAAAGCCTCTACATTAGGCATCTTAAACTTAACTGGGCGAGTAGCCATCTGATTGATGCAGAGCAAATGGGTTGTCCAATTCATAGACATAGACCCGCTTTATCCCCGATGATCCCCATGGACATTAGGTACTTGCTTGGCATATAAAACTCCTCAGGTTCACCCGTTTTCCCAGTATGGATCATTTGCTCTCTCTTCTTGGCTTGATCGGCTTCTCAGCTTTCTTTCCTTCTCAATCTTGTATCTCAGATTCTCTTCATCACATGCTTATCTGATTCAAGAGTGAAGGGGATGTGAATCAGACATCTCCTTGGTTGCGTTTGAACCCGACGAGTCAGCAGCGACTCCGTTCACAGCTGGGCTCGTTTGGAGTTCAAATATTCTCTTGCATCTCTGCTAGATGCCCTCCTTTCATGATGATTCTCAGCATCCTTACTCGAAGTTCTTTAGCCTCAAGATACTCTCTAGCATCATGAGCTAATGACTTTTGAATTCAATGAATTCTCTAGCAATCAGTATCTTGTCCTGCTTACCTTCAGTTTGTCTTGGCCCCTCCCGTTTGGCTTATACTTAGGAGTGACAGGATACTTCTGAGTGCAACCCAATGAGCTTTCAATGGAGTTCTTTCCTTCTTGATTTTGCAACTTTCTCTTGGAAAGTTAATTTTCCTTCCCTGTCTTCTTGACAACACGACTATCCTTTAAGCTTTCTCTGGCGAGGATCACCCTCCTCATGAGTTCTCTGGAGGAATGCCTCCCCAGTAGAGCATCCGTAAAGGACTCTTGAGACTTCCAAGATACTCTTGAGTGACCCATAGTCACAAGTTGATCCACTGTTGCCTTTCCCCTTAGGAGAGCCAGTTCCTGTCCTTTCATAGTTCCCGGATTGATCAAGGTACCGAGTCTCATCCTCGGTGTGGATGCGAACCACCAGTCATCCTCAAGTGCCCTTCCCTCAGACGGCGCCAAAGATGTAGAATGAGTCCTGGTAGGGTCTCTTCAATGAATACGTGGAGAGGGAACTAGAGGACTACACGTCAGATGGACAGGTGTTGGCTTGTTCACTTCACTGATGGACTCGGACCTCGATTCCTGCAAAACAAGGGAAATAAATCCTCGTAGGATTTTTTCCCTCCGAGCTTATAAGTATTTGTATGCGGATTAAGGCAAATACATAATTAGCAATTTGGTATCTAGAGAGGGAAACTGTGAGAGAAATTCTCTTAGTGTGGATGAATGAAGATTGATTGAATGGTTGAATGTTGAATGCCCCCAAAATGATAATTTTGAGGGTATTATGAGTCCTTATGGTTTTGAGCCACCAAATATGTCATCGTCTAATTGGTTGATGCTTGATCAAGCCTCATGGGCTTTTGCATTCAAGCCTCAAGGCCCAAATTCCTCCTTTTTTCCCTACCTTGTAGCCTCGAATAGGATTGCGACACGTGGCAGAGGTTTCTCTTCTTTTAAGTATTTGTTGTGGACACGTGGCCCAATCTTACAACGACACGTGGCCGTGTGGAGCCCACCTTGGTGGTCCAGTCATTGCCAAGTGGGAGTGCCACCTGGACTTTTAGTGGACACGTGGCCCAGTATTATGCTGACACGTGGCATGAGTTGGCGTGCCACATCATGTAGTATTTATTTAAAATTACTTATACACACTTAAATCATAATTAACCCCAACTAAAAGGGTTTTAAGTTATTTTAGAGCCCTTTATGGTCCAATAAAAAACCCACTTTGGTTTTTTTCAACATTTTATCTATTAACACATACTAAATGGACACATTCTTTTAAGTGCAAATCATTATAATATGAAATTGCAAGGGTTGCTACATAATATTGACATACAAAATGATGAAAAAATGCCTGATGTAAACAAAAGAAAATTTGTTTGCTCTAGAAAGTGATAATATGTGCTATATTGGCTACTACTTTTTTCTAAACACTCCATCCCACCTTTGCATTAAACACATTATTCTAAGTGTTTAAATTCATAGCCCATGGTTCAACCTACTCCTAAATGTTTGATTTAGAATCTTTGATCAATAGACCCAAGGTCTATAATTGGGACTGAAATATAATGAAGTTTAAATCAATTATGGTTATTGTTTAAAATTCTTTAAATGCAAGCTCAAGAAAATCCGAAGAACATTATTCAAGACGATGTAGATGCATACATACAAGAAACATGATTTGGACCAAAACTAGAACTCCATTCACTTCCCTAGTTTAATGTCTCTCTTTTCTTTTCTTCTTCTTTCATGGTAGAGTTTGAGACTTATGCTGCCGATTATCATTTATGTACTAATCTCAACTATCAATAAAATGAAATTCATTTCATCTTCAAATTGTACATTCTCTCTCTACATATCATGTCTTGCTTAAACAATTACAAGTGAATGAACTCATCAAGTTGAGTTAATCAACATGGCAATGAATCTCAAAATAGTTAAAACATAATTGGCATAATATAGACTACGTTGTTCATATCAAATGCATCCTCAATTTGACGCATCCACACCTTGAACAACTTACTTTATATTATCCTTTAAATTAAATGTGTCAATTCCTTAATGAAGTTATTAAACCAAAGTGGTTCAAATAAATTCTCTTTTGGGTAACAAACTTTACTTTATTAACCATAGGCCCAGTGTTCACAAACCTAAAAGTTCAATTGAGGCTCAATTTAAGTCTCAAAAATTGGGGGCTCACTCCAAGTCCACTTAGTATTAAATTAAAGATGCAATACACCAACATAATAGGCACCTTTGAAACCCTAAAAATGTCTCCCTTATCTTGAATAACCTACATTATGATCGACATTCTTGGTAGCCTGTTTGTGCCTAAACATATAGCTTGTTTCTTTCAACCTACATCAAACTTAGTCTGAGGACGGGAATGCTACGAGGACATAAATTAAAATGCAACTCCATAAAGCAAATAATATTAAAGTAGCCCTGATTTTCAATTTAAGCAAATGGAAATGCATGAAAATTTGTCAACAAGTAAAGTTTTAAGTAATAGAGTTGCTCAAGTCTAAGAACAAGTATGTAGCATAGTTTAGGTTAATTATGGGTATCTGAGCCTTCTTTTCCATTTCTTTCTTACACCCTAAGCTTAGACACGATACAACCCTGAAAAAGCCCTCCTTGAGGTGTAACAAAAATGCAAAAAAAACTTGTGTCTTTACCTTCAACACATTAATAACTCAGAAGCAGGAGCTACGTAAGACCTGATTCCAACTCGAATTGGATACGTATGCAACCTTTCATAAGGTGCGACCTTAATAGTCTTACATCTTAAGGACATGTAACATGTGTAAAATTTTAAGGGCCCATGAAAAAAAGGTCCTTTGAACACAAGACCCACCTAAGGTCTTGGATACTGTTTTATTTTAGGATGCACAACAGTCCGTACAAGAAAATTGCTTTAACATCACACAAAGCAAGTCATTTTCTTCTACACATATCATCCTTCTTTCCTTTTTTTTCACACATACTCTTCTTCATCAAGCTTCTTTCCTTTCTCATGCTCATCATCATCAACTCTTGTAGTGTCATCTTTTAACTCAAACACTCACATACTTCCTTTACTCGTTCCTTTTTATTCCGCAAAATCATCCAACTTCTTCATTTTCTCTAAAATAATGAATTTTCATAGTTATCTTATACCTATCCATGGTAGCATGAGGCATCACTTTGACTCCATATCATCCTCTCATCACCAAAATCTTTCCTATCTCTTCTAGTTTTGGTCTTCATAAACTTGGAAACTCGTCTACTTCAAGCATTATCATCTTCAACACTTCAAAACTTGAGCAAGCATTTAGAATATTGATCTCTTATTTCTCTAAAGAGATTCATATTACTAGTAGCCAATAGTTGAATTTGAAAAAAAAAAAAAGAAGCTTCTCAAACAAGACAATCACGAAAATATAAGATGATGGCTCATGATCTAAGATCAAATGAGCAAGCCAAAACCACTCCCCTTTGAATCATAAGCGTTGTCAAGCACATTATACAACAACGGTAATCAATTGCGGATCCTTAACTTCTACGATTCTTTCTTCCTCATTCTCCTCGTACAAAAAAAAAACGGTTTAGGATAAGTTGAGATACCCCCATCCCATGCTTCCTACTAACTCATGCTATGGCACCTCCGTGCTCATTTATGCATATTTTTTGTTGTTTTCCTCGTGCTTGTTTGTAGCTAATTTGAGCATACTTACATTATAACTAGCTTGTACATACTCTTCTACATAGCTTTGCAGATATATTTGTGACCTTTCTTGTTGTTACAAGTCTCCATACTCACACCACCTAGGGGCTACATTCTTTTCGAAATTAGTTATGAAGCCACTTGCTTCAAAATCTCATTAAGCTTATGACATTTGCATGTTTCCCCTTATGAAAAAAAAAACATGGAAGTTGTCTCACTTGAAACTTCATTTTGGTGATAATTTTTTGGGAGTAAGTCGGATAACCCTCCACAAAATATTGCCATTTTCCCCCTACTCGGACCCTGAGTCTCAAAATATAGCTCATTAGTTATATGTCAAAAATAAAAAGCCCAAGGTCTAACCAATATTACAAGAACAATAAATGAAGTTAAACTTGAAAAGATTTTACAAAAACAAAATAAGAGCCAGAAAATTAAAAAAGCGTAGCATCACAGACTTTGTAGCGCTAAATGAGGAGCGCCACAACATTTTCAGCCATACTTAACAAGCGTAACAAATTATATATGCGGGGCTTCATAGCGTAGCGCAACAAAGTTTGTCACGCTACAGCAGCAGCGCTACTAATTTTCTTGCGTTATGTCATTTGAGGTAAAATTAAGAATTTTTTACTTTTATCATACTAAATAATGGGATAATTGATTTCTTATTTTTGGAGCACGTTGCTTCATAAATATTAAGAGCATTTCCATTTTTGATTATAGATTAAGAGCTCATTACTCTTATACTTAAAATAAATTAATTAAGAGCATTTTTACTTTTTGATTATTAATTAAGAGCCCATTACTCTTATAATAAACTAAACAAGAGCACTATTACTTTTGATTATTAAATTAGGAACCTACCACTCTTAAAAATGTCAAAATATATTAATCATGACATTTAAAAGCTAACGAGTCATACTAACCAAGAACACTTCTCAATAGTTCATGGAGTATTATACTTCATTCTATTACATCATTTAGAGAATCATTTGCCAAAGCACTTTTGTTTAATAAAATAAAAGCATACTACTCTTACAATGCTTGGAGCATTCTTCAATAATCATTATAAAACAAATTTATTTCATATGCTTGAACATTTGTATGACTATATTTGAATAAGTTATAACAAATAATTCTCTAAATTAACATGTAAGCACAAATTCATCTCATATTTCTCAAAATTTACTTAATTAAAGAATGTTTGAGATAGAAGCTTTTACATTACAAAAGAAGAAGCACTTAAAGGAAAGAGCATATTAGCGCAAGACAATGTGCTACGCTATAACCTCAGCGCCACAAACCCAAACACGCTGCCTCAGTAGCGTGATTAGCTCTACCATGCTACAACTTGTAGCGCGACTAATTCTGCAGCGCCATCACTCAAGCCCAGCAATGAAACCACGCCAATGTCCCTACACAACACTACCATGTATTATCAATTAAACATCAACTTTTATAATTTGAGCAACATTTCAAACACAACAAATGAAGAAACGCTCACTTGGGAGCGTGATAGCAGCAACCGCGCTGAAGGTCTTAGCGCCTTTGTTACTGGTGCGCTGACGCATCAGCGTGGTTAGCTTTGTGACGCTATAAAGCTAGCGTTCTTGATTGTGCTTTGTTGTATTTTCAAGTGCTTTCAGTTTGATTTTGATGATAATCCTTTTTCTCACTCCTGTATCCAAAATACTGAAAAGGGAAAATACATTGAGTCAAGGTTTGTGATTTTATGACAACATCATTAGCTTTTGTCAATAATTCTAGTAAATAAGCGAATTTACTCTAAATAGTAATAAATGAATGAATTTATTACCATTTTACAATAATTTCGGTAAATAAGCAAATTTACCAAAAGTGGTAATAAATGAGCAAATTACATTTTTCAATAATTTCTAGTAAATAAGCGAATTTACTCTAAATCGTACCAAATGAACGAATTTATTACCTTTTTTCAATAATTTCGGTAAATAAGCAAATTTACCTAAAGTGGTAATAAATAAGTGAAATTATTCCCTTTTTCAATAATTTCGGTAAAAAAGCGAATTTACTCACAATAGTAACAAATGAGAGAATTTATTACATTTTTCAATAATTTCGGTAAATAAGCGAATTTACCCAGAATAGTTATAATTAAGTGAATTTATTACCTTTTTCAATAATTTAGATATATAAGCTAATATACCTAGAATAGTAATAAATAAGAAAATTTATTAAATTTTTCAATAATTTCGGTAAACAAGCGAATTTACCCAGAATAGTAATAAATAAGCGAATTTATTACCTCTTTTCAATAATTTCGGTAAATAAGCAAATTTACTCAAAATAGTAATAAATGAGCAAATTTATTACATTTTTTCAATAATTTCAGTAAAAAAGCGAATTTACTCAAAATGGTAATAAATAAGCGAAATTAATCAAAATAGTAATAAATAAGCGAATTTATTACATTTTTTTCAATAATTTCAGTAAATAAAAGAATTTACTCAAAATAGTAATAAATAAATGAATTTATTACATTTTTTCAATAATTTCAGTAAATAAGCGAATTTACTACAAATAGTAATAGATAAGCGAATTTATTCCCTTTTTCAATAATTTTAGTAAATGAGCGAATCAACTCAAAATAGTATTACATAAGCGAATTTATTAGGTTTTTTCAATAATTTCAGTAAATAAGTGAATTTACTCAAAATAGTGATAAATGAGCGAATTTATTACATGTTTTCCATAATTTTGGTATATTAGCGAATTTACCCAAAATGGTGATAAATGAATTTTTTTTTTTCAAAATTTTTTTGTAAACAAGCGAGTTTACTCAAAACGAAGTTCATTACCTTTCTTTCTAAAATTCCAGTAAAAAACAAATTTATTCAAAATACTAAATAAACAAATTTCTTTGCTAAGTGTTAAATGTTTTGATAAATAAGCGAATTTATTAAAATTTGTTTCTATAAAGGAAAGTCGATTTCGGTTTCGAAAGCCATTGCTTTCTAAAATTATATACACCCATTGGTTAATGAGGAGCTCATGGCTCTGTATATGAAAGTCTCGAAAAACGAATCGAGCATACTTTGATTGTCGTCTTACTCAGACTCAATCAAAGTGGGGGCTAACTGTAGACACCTAATTTAGTTCCCCCTGTCCCGCGGTAGGACTCCGTGATGATTTAAAAACTCATTTCCTTAGAGATTGGATAATCGAGTATACTTAGGCATAAAAAAATAAGTTTCGGATATTATAAAAGGCCCATTCTTATTTAACAGACTTTTTTTTAATTATCCCAACGCTTTTTTATTATTTTAAAATAAATAATAATAATAATAATAAATATATAAATATATATAATAAAAAAATTTGAAAAACACAGCGCAGTTAATTTAGTCACGCTGACAGCTCAGCGTGTCTAATCGCACTAATGGGCCAGTGCGATTCGGCGTAACACGCTAGCAGGCCAGCGCAATTAAGGTTCCCACACCGCTATAAATATCTTCATTTTCTTCATTTCTAAAGGACATTTTTTACTCACTTTCTCCCTTACAGTAAAATGATCAAAAATATTGCTTTTCTATCATCTTCATTTTACTATTTATTTTATTTAAAAAGTGGCTACAAACCTTGATGATATTGAAACAATAATTCGACTCTTCCAAAATTAACACTGACGACTCCAATCTTCATACGAGAAGTAATACGTTTCTCGAGAACCTTAAAAATCAAACTTGTGGATTTGTTGTTGTTGGTTTTCCGAATCATTTACCGCTCTTATCATTTTATTTTTGTTAAAGGACTTAATTTGAATTAATGTATCACATTAAATCAAGATCACTGTTTTGGACAAATTGTATTATGCTAGGAACCTTGAATTAAATTAATTACTTGGTTTTTTGTATAACTTGTGTATGATTGGGAAAAAACTAGTAATGGCCGCCTATCGGCTAATATGACGCACTCCGCCATATTAGTACCTTCACCCCCGAATCCAACCTTTTGTGAGTAAATTCATAACTTGGAGTCATCCCCATGGGATCGAAAGGGTTATTCGTGCAATTTAGATTATCGTCCCGTATTCGTGTCCCATCCGTAATCAATCTAAATACACGGTTTATGAGTTTGATTCCTAAAACTCATTGGTTACTCCTTACTAGCATCGTCCGTATTTGTTGATATAAACTCACTCAAAAAAAGATAATTAATAATTAAAAATTAAAAAAACACTAAAATAGCATAGCGCGACTGACTTTGTCACGCTTACATCGCAAAGTCACAAAGTTTGCTGCGCTACACCTGCAGCATGACAAATTTTGTAGCGTTGCATAGTCAGCATGACAAACTTTGTCACGCTACGTTGCCAGCGCGACTGAAATTCCTGCGCTCCTGTTTTGTTGCAAAATACTTCTAAAAAAGTCCATTTCACCTTTCCTGAAGCTAATTTTTTTTGCTTAACTCGACCTATGAACGGTTCGGGGAAGGTGACCAGAAAATTTGGGTCCCTAAAGTCCGAGGGGCCCTACAGAGGGGGGTGAGGTTAATAACCATTTGGGATTTTGGGGGAATTAGAGTATTAGAGATTTTCTGCTGCAAGGGTTTGCAACAAAAGCTAGTAGTAAATTTTTTCCTTAATTTTTATGAGGGACGTTGCGATAGATTTTACCCGTCGGAAAATTCAGTTGCATATTTTTAGAAAGGTTTATTCGTCACAAATCAAAATTTATGATGTATTTTTTTGGTTAAAATTTTTGTACTGCAGATTCCATCAAAAAACTCTGTAGGCAATAGAAAATTTGCGATGGAGTAAAATTGCGTCGAAAATTTACAAATTTATGATGCATTATCTTTCCGTCAGGATAGTTAGTTGCAAATTGCCCGTTTTCTTGTGCTGAAAAGAAATTTGTAAAATCTTGTGGAGTTATATAATCATATATAATCTTAAAAATCGCAAAATTTTAAGTTTAAATCATATTTTAAATAAAAATACTTTTTGATTTCTTAATAAAAAGTATTTGATTTCTTCCGTTTTATTTTTTTACATTTATATTTTTGAATCATGATCAAATTTATTGTTAGAATTTCACCTAGTGAAGAAGTGAATTCTTATTTTACTCCTTTTAACTTATTGTGAGTAGACTGTGTATGTTTTCGCCCGGCCTAGAATTTGGACTAGTCTAGTCCTTGGTTTATAAAAGTAGCAATTCAAGGCTTTCAATCTAGTCTAGTTTAAATTTCTTGATTGAAACAAATTTTTTAACATAAACAATATTTTTATTAAACTTTTTTTTAAGTTTTTTTTTTTTTTTTTTGTTCTTTTTAAAAAAAAAATAGAAATAGCAAAGTCAAAACTTTATAAACAAAAGCTAGAAATCAATCAATCAATCATAGCCTTAATTTAAGAATTAGGGTCAGCTACATGAGCAAAAAATTTATAAGCAAAGGAAGTGGTCCTTCAACATAAAAAAAAATTACAATATGATGTAGGAAGAAGTGAATTACATGTGGAAGTAGTTGGATATATTATTCAAGAAGCACCAGTTACATTAAAATACAAGATAGAGCTAGAAATAAAAACAAGATGGAGGCTTTGTAACTTATAACAATAGGATAATTAGGAAAACATAATTGATGCAATAGAATGAGCATAATAAAAGGAGCAATAATGGAAGTTACATATATCCATCTCAAGATGAATCACTAGAATTAGAATGTTGGAAGTTACATATATGCATCTCCAATTGTGTTATGATGGTCAAGACAATGACACTTGCACACACTCTTAAAGAAAATAGTCATCCAAACCATGTATTGCAACTAGGGGTGTCAGATTGGGTTACAACCCGCTGGGTTAACTGAATTGTCCTTGACCGAAATTGAATTAACCTAAACTAAAAGTGATTTGTAACCTGAAAATGACTTGAACGGAAAGTGACCGAAACCGTTTTCGATCGATATATCAATTGATCGAACTGAGTTGAACCTGAACTCAAAATGACTCAAGCCGAAATTAGCTTTTACAAAACCCGAAAAAAGGACGAACCAAACAGAATTGAACTAAATATTAAGCAACCTATTTGATCTTTTGACCTAATCCAACTTAAACTGAACTGATATGACCCAAAACTCAATCTTATGTAAAAGTAAATTTTTATTTTACCGTGTAATAATTTGTAACTTAATAATTTGCTTAAAATTAATTAACATGACACATTATATTGTATATTGTAATCAATGTGAACTTAGACGTACAAGCTTTCAAATATTTTAATTAAATAACTATTTATATGTGTCAACTACACTAAAATCAATTGGAAATACAATAAATATGAAGCACCAAGACATAGTATTTAACCTAAAATATATCTTAAAATTTCATCATAAAAATATCTATCACATAATTTTTAACTTTCATTCAAAGAGACAAAATTAAAGTCCCCACGAGAATCCAAAACAACTCAATCATGACCGAAAAAAACCATGACATCTTTCTGAGTTATTTATACTTCTCTCGTTTTAGATTGAACTGAAGTTGATCTGACCATAATGGTCCGAGCCTGAATTGAATTGTTTCCGAAATAATAGTAAACTGTTTTGACTTACTCCCAAAACGGCCTCAATTGAATTGGATTAAACTAAAGGGACAAAATGATCGAAGTTAAACTGAATATCACTAGTACATAAAAGTTCATTTGCTGTGGTCAAAACCAGGGTATTTGCTCCGGTTTTCTACCGCAGCAAATAGGAGTTTACTTATTTTCTGCGGATTTTTGGAAAAACGCAGCAAATATGGCTTTTTTTTTGTGTGGGAACTAGTGTTATTTGCTGCGGTTTTCTTATAGATTCGCAGCAAATAATTAATTTTCCCTAAAAAAAAGCTTATCTGCTGCATTTTATTGAAAAGCGCAGCAAATAAGCACCCAAGAAAATAAAAAATAAATTTTTTATTTTTGCTCTTATTATGCTAAATTTAGACATTAAATGTTATATATACATTTATATTGATAATTTCAAGTTACATTGAGTTGTACCACATCAAATTGAGTTACAAATTACATAAAAAAAAAAAAAAAAAAAAAAAAAAAAAGCAGCAGCAAGGGGTTTGAGAACGCAGCTAGCAGCAGCAGCAATAACGGGAGATGGACCTTGCTGCAGCAGTAGTAACGGGAGATGGACCTTGCAGCAGCAGCAGTAACGGGAGATGGATCTTGCAGCAGCATGACAGCAACAACTTCAATAACAACATAAAACCCAAGTTATTCATAAAATAGAACTGATTCACAAAGTCACTTAATTCAATCATTTATGCAAGCATAAACTCAATGAAGATGAATGATAATATGGGATACAATACAGCAAAATAATGTAGTTCTGAACTTCTGATATCGTTTTGAAACTTCACTTGTTTGAAGTTTGTACTAAGTAGCCAATTTTACCATCGAAGAAAGGATTGTAGTTCATCAATTCATCTTAGATTTGTTCAAAACCAAACATAATTCGAAAACCCAAAATCAGGAAACAACCAACATACCAAACAATGGGACAGAGTAAATGGTGATTTGTGAGCATATGCCATACTATCTTCATTAGTTGCCCATAATAGAGAAACAGATGTTGCAGAATTTTGAACCCAAAAATTATGAAATATTCATACTGTATTTATTAGCTACAGACAATTGCGATTAAGTAAAGAATTTAGCTAATCATAGTTTCTAGCATTGATGAATTTATCCGAAACTATGCAATTGATTTTGTGCAAGAGAAAATCTTTACTTGTGTTCCCATTCATGATCAATATCTTTATCAGCATTTTCTATATGATCTAGAGTTTGATTGAAGTGCTACTTACATGATAAAATGTCATAAGAAGACGAACAGCTTGATCGTAGTCATACATGTATTGGGTGCATCTTAGTGAACTAAATGAGGAACCTAGAATTGCTGCCAACTAAGAATAATCTTCTATTAACCTAACACAAATCGATCAAAGTTGAAACTCTTCAGCAGATCATAATCAATAACTTCAAATCAAAATTTACACAGCTCATCAAAAACAGACCTAACCTCCTAATGCAGCAACACTTTAATCTTCTCGTAGCATTGCATCTGCTGATTCAACTTGTCGGTAACATTACCGTTGTGTAGAAGTTTGAAGTGCTCAAATTTTGCCTCTTCACAACTCAATGCAGCCTTTCTGCAAGCTTTGATACTCCCTGCAACAGAAAAACGCAGGGCCTTAGTTTCAAATGAACATCAGTAAGTGAATGGGGTTAACAGTTTTGGACACAACCAGATCAAGTATAAGCACAGTTTCGAATATTTAAGCTCTAATAGCACAAAAGCACATAACTTCACAAAATAACTACTCCATACTAGAATAAACCCACTGGTAAAAAGGTAACATGTATCATTGTCAAACAACATATATGCCCCCCTTATTATTTCCAAAGGGTCTATATAATCCCACTCGAAGTTCAAGATCAACAAATTTTGGTTTCAAGATTAAGAATATAAAGTACCTCTAGTTTTCTTGATTGCGCTTCAACTTTGGCATTTTGAAGATTTATCCATGCTTGAATTTTGGCTTCCTCCCTTTGAAGATTTGATAAACAAATCATAATTCATCCAAACTCAATAAGTATTGGTTATAACAGTATCTTTTGAAACCAATAAAACTTAGTAGGGAGTAATACTTTTGAGTAACTCACCTAAGACAGAATTTAGACTTTTCCTCATCTTCCCAGGCACAAGCTTTAGACTCGGAAACAGAACAAGAGTGGAGATAAAACATGGAAAAGAAAGAAAACAAGACTTAAATTCAGTCATGTATACACGATTCATTCATAAACTCAACCATTCATTCAAACATCTGTTTAATCACTCAACTCTCAACCACACAATCTATTCATTCACTCGTTCAACTTACAATCACAAACACCAAAACAATTTTAAGTTTAAATATTCTTTCACAAGCAAACAATTTTAAGTTTAAATATTCTTTCACAAGCAAACAATTTTAACTCTCAGTTTAAATATTCTTACCATCACAAACGCCAAAACAATTTTAACTCTCAGTTTAAATAAATAAACAAATAAACAGAAAACAAGAACACAAGCATTCTTTCAGTCATTTAATTATTCTTTTACTCATATACCACTATTCAACCAATAACAATAGAAACAGATTCAGCATTTAGCTCAATTAACACATATCTTACAAACACCAACCTAATTAAAGCAAAAGTCAAAATCAATCAACCAATTCGCACTTGGAAGTACTAACTTGTTGCATGTAAGCAACTGATTTACATAAAAAGTGTGATCCTATGACGTTGAGGACATTACCAAGAGGAATGCAAAGACCTAAAAGATGAATAAGCATTAGTTTTTAATCACATTACATCACTGATAAACTTGCAAGTAAAAACTAACCAAATGACAACCTGCACCACCTAAACAGGAGCCAGGCAAGTGCCCATTGACATCTGGCAGCAAATCAATTAATCATCATAATTAATTCAATCAATTAACACCATCAAACAACAGAAATATCAAAATAACATAATCAATCAATTAACACCATTAATCTACATTTCCCCCAAATCAATCAGTCCAAAACCTCATTTTAGATTCAATTCAATAAAATTCAAAATTCCCCTAAATAAACTGATTTCAAATCAGAAAATATGAAATTTAAGCATCAATTCATCATCATATCACTCACTTTAGACTTCATGAATTTATTAACAATTTTGCATAGGAAAACCATCAATAAGAAAACGCGCAAAAAAACAATCTAACAAGCAACCTTAAAGCCATCAAACAAACCCAGAACCCGGAATAATAAACAAACAAACCCACGAACCCTCAAACCGAAACTAAAACCACAAAATTAGGATTGGCTTACTCACCTTTAAATCTCGTTCACCTTCCCCTTCACCTTCAAATAACCAACAACAACTCGATTTAGGGTTTAACAAAATCAATTTATGATCAAAAAATAATTCAAAATTAAATAAAAAGAGGATGAAAGAGAGATGAGAGAATGAGATGAAGCAACAATATTGAAAAAAACATAATTGAACGAAAATAACAACAATCAACAACACAACACAAATCGAAGATATATATTAAACCCTAGAAAAACGAAAAGACCTAAAATCAATTTGAAGAATCGAAAATATTTTTACTAAGAGATAGAGATTGTAAAAAATGGAGCTGAAGCTCGCCATGTTTTGCAGACTCGGCAAAAATGGAGGATGTCCGTTTGAGTTTCGACGTGGGGATTTCGATGGGTTCCGGATTTAGAGGGTTTTTGTTTTTGTTTGTGAGAAATTCATATGGCTCAGCCTTCTGGTGTTTTGGATCTGAAATTTTGAGAAATAAGAGAAGGGAGGAAGATAGAGAGAGGCGAATTAAAAAGAAGAATTTTAGGGTTAGTGAGCAGGCATATGTTCATGGCTGTCACCTAGCATATATAAATTCTACATTATGCTTGAAGTTGTCTTTGTGCGCAGAATTAGATTTTCCACCTCTTGCCACGAAATCTCCTCCCCTATTTTCTTAGTTGGGTGAGGTTTGATGTATATCACTCCCCTCATGTTGATGCCGGGTAAGGTTGGTGGAGCTGGACTATAGGGTTGCGGTATGGAACTCGCTCGATTACTTTCCCTTGAGTGTTTTCTTTTCTTTCTTTTGTGTCTTTTTAAGTCCTTTTCTTTGTTATTGAGTTTTTGTACATTTGAGTCTTTTTCTTTCTATTTTTATTGGTTCTTTTGAGCAATGACAATAAGGGTGTGCATTTGATTGAACCTTTAAGTTTCTTTGATTTCCTAATTAATTGAGATTATTTGGGACTCTAGCTTTTGGACCCTTAAGAGTCTTAGCTAGGAGTTATGCATCATTCTAAATCTTGTGACTTGGTCATGGGGTTTTGAGGTGGAGAGTGGCTTTTGGGGATTTGAAGCAAACTCAAGGTACATAGAGCCATTAGTGACGATTACTTGTCTTGGCTTTCTATATCATGAAAATTTGAGCAGCAAATTTCCTCTTTCGTCTAATTAAGAATTTGTTTTGGGACTTTTAAGGTCAAATGACCACACTCCCTTTAAGGGACGATAGAGGAATTCATTTTTGTTAGGTTTTTCTTATTTTAATTCTACATTTTTGTTTTTGTTTTGACACATTATTGTTTTTCCTTATGCATCCTTTTGGAGCCTTTTTTAGCTTGAGCCTTTCATTTGATGAGCACATTACAAGTCATATTCCCCATTGTTTTGTTTTCACCCTTTAGTGATCATGGATCGAAGTAAGAATTTTGTGGTAATGTGTTGATGCTATGGGATTATTATATATTTGATGATGATGATGATGATGATGATAGGCAACCTATATGTTGGCTAAGGAGAGTTACGTTGAGGTCATGTTATGTAATGATAATGATGATTGATGAATGTTTATACATTGAGAGAGAAAAGGAAAAAAAAATATGTTGATGCTATGGGATTATTGTAGATTTGATGATGATAGGTAAACTTTATGCTGGCTTGAAGAGAGTTACGTTGACGTCATGTTATGTTATATAATGATAATGATGAATATTTATACATTGAGAGAGAGAAGGAAACAAAAAAACAAAAAAGGCTTTGAGTTTTGTGACATTTGAAAAGTTTGTGTTGTGAATAAAGTTATATATATATATATATATAGAGCAAGGATCCACTAAAAACCTTAAATTTGCTAAAAACCGTGAAAACCATAAAAAAGGGTACATATAAAAGCGGTACATATTAAGATTAAAATGGTATGTGTACATTTACAACAATTTTTTTATTATTTATAAAAATGTCATCAATAAAGTATGTGTACCCTTTATACCTCTATTGTACCTTTTTTTTGTGGTTTTCACGGTGAAAACAATTTTCACATAATCCTCTTCCTATATATATATATATATATATATATATTGTGAATAAAGGTATTTTGAGGCTTAGCTTTGAAGAAGCTTGGGGTTGTTGTGTTCTGTTATTGATGGATTTGTGGAGATGTTGATGTGATGATTTTATGATGCTTCTTGTATGATATTCTCACATATAGTCAAATCTATATCCATACCCCTAACCAAAAGCCAAGGACTAAACTAAACGGTATTAATTTCACCCAATGGCTTCTCTTCCGAAAAGCTCCAAGAGAGAGAAAGAGAGGAAAAAAAAAAAACCAACGACGACGACGACAACAACAAAAGTAAAAATAAATAAATAAATAAATACACAAAAGGGAAAATCATGCATATACATTTGAGCTTTGCTCGTGAAGTAGTATCAAAAAAGGAGAACAAGACCCCTGTGGAACACTACCAGTTACCAAGTTCAAGGCGCAAGTGAAAAAATATAGCAAAGATTAAATTCTGACTAAATTTAACTTATAACAGCAAACTTGCAAATATACATATGTACTACTCCATTTGAAAGGACAAGATACTAGAATTACATGCACATATTATGTATAAACAAATAATGAGGACCTAGAGTGTTGTCTGTGTTATTCAACTTTCGATTGATCATCTACATTGGCTGGCTGATCAAGTCTAAGCTCATTGCCCATTTCTGCTGCATTGTCATTCTGAAGTACATTATGTGTTTCAATAGCATCCTTTATCTTCTGGAACTGCAAAACAGTAATGTATTATCAATAGAAATGCGTTGAAATTCAAGATTATTCTAAAATAAAAAAAAGAAAGCAAAGATAAGGGAGCACACAACAAACACCTTTTAATACTAGAGTCTGTTTGCAATTCAACAAATTATGTAGTGCATTCAGAAGCTCGTGTCAGGAATTTGATTACTTTTGACAATAGGCAATCCTAAACTATTTTCTTGTTGGACCACAACCTCTAAGGCTTTCAGCCACTTTGAAGTACAAAACAGAATTTAGGATGAGTACGCATTTATTTTATTTTCTTATTATGCAGATTTTGGAAGAGTACTCACTCAGAGCTTGTTCATTATTTATTAATTTTTTTACTTACTAATTTCCAAGGAAAGAAATTATTGAGGAGAAAAAGACTGTTGTGGAACCTCGAATAAAGCGGTGGAATTTGTGGAGAAAATAGTTGGTACAGATATTTGGTCGGTGGGTACAGATTCAGATTAAGATTTTCTTTGGACAAAATGAAACATTGTTTACAAGATTTAACAAAGGAACTTCTTGGAGAATTCAAAGGAACAAGCATGCCACAAAGTAGAGACACAACTTGGCGGAATGAAGAGGTAAAACAAGCTTAGGAACAAAAAGGACTACTATAGAAGTTCGGGAAAATCTCAAAATGATGAGAATTTTGAGAGGTATAAACAAGCTAGAAGAGAAGCTAAAAAGGCGGTAAGAGATGTACGGGCAAAGGTAAATCAAGACCTTTATGCCATGTTGGATACGAAAAAAAGGGGAGAAAGACATCTATAAATTCGCTTGTATGAGAGACCAAACAACTCGGCATATAGGGACGGTTGAGTGTGTGAAAGATGTTCATCAAAGAGGGTTGGTTGATGATAGCAAGATAAAGAGTAGATGTAGCTTTTACTTTGATACTTTATATAATGAGGTTCGAGACCAAGAGATTGAGGAAGTAGCTACTACTCATGATATGGTAAATCAGGATTTCATGAGGATTCAAAAGGAAGAAATGAAAGTGCTCTAAAAAAGATGCGATCAAGGAAAGATGTGGGACAGATATGTTTGGGGATTGAGGTATGGAGATGTTTGGGAGATAAAGGAATTGAATGGTTGACAGCTCTCTTCGACAAGATATGGGGAGGTAATAGGATGCCAATGGTATGGAGAAAGAGCACCATAATCCCAGTGTATAAAAACAAAGGTGATGTTCTAGATTGTGCTCATTATAGAGAGATAAAGCTAATGGGCCATATAATGAGACTTTGGGAACGAGTTATTGAATTGAGGTTGAGAGAATTTGTGCAAATTTGAAAAATCATAATTTATGGCAGGTTGGTCGACTATGGAAAGGCAATTCATCTCATGAGGCAGGCAGCTTATGGATAGGTACTACAAGGATAAGAAGAACAATGGTTGAATCTTACTAGGAAAGGTATCTCAACAAAATATATTGATATCATTAAAGTTATGTACGAGGGGGTTAGCACGAGTGTACGGATTAGTGTTGGGGAAACAAAAGATTTCCCTATTACAATTGGTGTACATCAAGATTCTACACTTAGCCCTTTTCTTTTTTCCAGTCATGGATGAATTGACAAGTTCAATTCAACATGGTATCCCTTGGTGCATGATATTTGAAGATGATATTGTGTTAGTCGATGAATCGAAAGAAGCACCGGAAACAAGCTGGAATTGTGGCGAAGAATGCTGGAATCATGGGGATTTATTCGCTTTAAGTTCAGTAGAAGACATAATATATGGAGTGTGTATTCAGTGGAACAAGGGACAAGAACGACAAGCTCAATAAGTTTGAATGGAAAGAGTGTCCAATGTTGTGATTTCTTTCGATTATTTAGGATCCATCATCCAAAAGAACTGTGAATTGGACATGGATGTAGACTACATGAATCAAATCTAGTGGCTAAAGTGGAAGGGAGCTTCTGGGGGTATGCGAGGGAAAATTTTATCGCACAGCCATTAACCCAGCATTACTTTAAGAGATTGAATGTTGGGCTTTGAAGTATTGTCACTTCCATAAGATGACTGTGTCAGGGATGTGTATACACGTTGGATGTGTGGACATACAAGAAAGGAAAAAATACATAATGAGGTTATTAGAAGGAATTTGGGTGTTGATCAGGAAGCAGATTCAAGCATTGAGGACAATTCCTTTTGAAGAAAGGGAGGATGATCAAGAAGCAGATTCAAGCAGTGAGTCAAGCAATGGTGACAAGTAGTTAATTCTAAGTCGTTCTGAAATTCAAGGGATTAGACCATTTGGTTTACATGGCTTTGGGTTGGCTCATCGACATTGTTGCATATTACATTTACCAGGTTAGAATTGGACACAAGCCAATGGAATGACGGTAAATTCACGGAATAAGTTGGTTTTTGCCTATGAGTTTTTTCTCATTGTAGTTGCTACGGTTTTTCTCATTCAGGCATAGGTGTCTTTAAATGCATTAGTCTTAATCATCTTTATCAACCTAAAGGTCAAAGAAAATGCTTTCTTGAAGGTTTCTTGATTAAAAGATTCGTTCTTGGAAGGTTTCTAGAAGATTGAAGACATTTCTTGAAGATCTTAGGAGAATGTTGGGTGTCTTTAAATTCCGTGATTTTTAGTCAATTCTTGATGATTATTTTGTTAATTAGTTAATTAGTCAAGTTGTTAGAATAAAATCTAAGTTAGTTAGGATTTTATGCAAGTTGCAAGTAGATAGAGTCTAGTTGGCAAGTTGATCATACAACTTGTGCAAGTGGATAAGTTGCCACGTGATTCTTGGGTATTTTCTAGTTTGTTTAGAGTTTTTTAGGGTAGTTAGAAGTTTGTTAGGATTTGGTTGTTGGTTATATTATAAGTAGTCACAATTCTTTTGTAACAAATCAGTTTTCAGTTTTCAGTTTTCAATAAAAAATATTCAAGTTGCTTCAATCCTTGTTATTTTTATGTGTGTGTTTCATACGAAAATTCCAAGGTGAGATTCGAGTGTTTTGTGAGTTAAAAGCTACAAAATATTCACTTCTAGTTTTAGGATTTGTGATTGAGTGTTCTCACAAGGAATAAAACAACATTAGCATTGGATTGTTGAGTGTTCAAGACTAATCTAAGTTTTTGTGAATTGTGTGAGTTGTGAGTGTTCCAATTTGCATTATTTACAGTAAAAATAATCTATCGTAAGTTTAAGCACTTAGTTTGAACCTAAGATATAGATAAGATGTTGCTTTTATTGAAAATAAAATGAGGGAAAATTGTCTAAGATGGTTTAGAAATATAAGGCGGAGACCGAGTAACGCTCCGATGAGGAGTTTGGAAGAGTGATAACAAGAGGGACGAAGGAGAGGTGGAGAAAGACCAAAGCAAACTTAAATAAGGGTTGGTAGTGGAGATATGAAGGTGTTGGGGCTTGAAGACAATTTAATGTCAAACAAGTAACTAGTTTCCACTCTATTGTTAGTTTTCTAAAGATTATGACTTCAAAAGGTTTGTTTGATTGTTTATTTTTTAGATAACATATATAACTTTAAAAACAAAAGGACAACTAGATCAAAGATATTTACCTCAACATATCTAAAAAATAAAAATAAATTAGAATAATAGTAAATCAACCTCAACTAAAAATACAACATTTATTTTTTTTCCTACTCTAACTTACGATACTGATTCATTTACTCTAACTTCAACTTAAGGCCGTAACAAGTAAACCATGTGTCCATGTCATTGCAGCTATATTTCAGATATCATTAATTTCACTTAGCATGGTTGAAAGGACATTATTATTAAGCATTGTCAATGAGGACAACTCTTTGCCAAGTTACGCATCGATAAGGTTCTTTTTTGTCTATCTTCCTAAATGAATCCACCTCATCACCACAGCAATGTCCTAGACAGCCTCATGTTTATTTGTGGAGAATCTCAAATACAGTTTCCTATTGCCTATTGCCTTGACTTGAGAACTGCAAAAACACACTAGCAGCTTGAGCATTTCATTGCATGCGTGCTAACTTTTTTTCCCTATCAATTGATTAAAAAGTGTAAGACATTGGAATTATAGGGATTAAAGCTGAGCAAAACTGCAGAATTAAGACAAAACATTTACACTGCAAATTGGGACAAGAGGCAAGGTGACAAGCTCAATCAATTTGAATGGATGAAATTTTTTTATGTTCTGATTCTTTATCCTGGTATCTAGAAACTATGAACAAGTCTAAATTATGTTGGCTGAGGTGGAAGAGAGTTTCCAGATTTCCATATGATTCCAAGGCATGCCTCATAAGTTGAAGGGAAAAATCTAACATACAATTATTAGCCTATTAGGCCAACACTGTTATGGGACTGAAAATTCTTTGGTAGTTAGACCACTAAAGTCAAGATAAGTCAAGCGAATAAGAAAATGACACGTATTAGATGAGAACTACAGTCAGCATACAATATCTTTTGATAACAGTTATATTATTATATTATGTAAAATCATTTTAAATACCATAGTTATTTGTCCTTATTGTAAGATACATGAAAACCTATCTTTTCTCCTTAGGGTTCTTTTTTTTCAAGACAAATAAAAAAGGGGGGGAAAGAAATTCGTATTCTTTCATCCTGTCACGTCCAACCATATCCCATGGAGGTCTTCCATGGCATTCGAGCTCGATGAAGACCTTTAAAGTTCAATGTCCGATTTTCATTTTGAAACCACCATTGATTTTGCTAGAGTTCATGAAGGGCTGATTTACCACTGACGATTTGGAAAAAAAATGATTAGTGAAATTTCAGATTCAAACTAGCATTGCTGATTCCAAAGTCATTGAGTCATTCGATCCATACAACAAATAATGAATAAAAAAGTTACTAGGAAGAAGGTAGGAGACGTTTGTTGAGTTAATGATAAGCAAAAATCGACTAAGATGGTTTAGTCATATAAAGCAGCGACCAAATAACATACCGGTAAGGTGGTAAGGAAGTTTCTAGAGTGCAAAAGGATGGGAAGGTGAGATATAGAGGAAGACCAAAGCATCCTTGGATTTGAATGGGTGTAGCATAAAAGAGTCCACTGGGGCCTGATGAGAATTTGGCACTAAATAAGGAAGAATGGAGGGACCAGATTTATTGAGATAACACTTTCAGTCCCTCGTATTGATTTATGTCGGTTGAAAGCACTCTGACACCAGCACTTAAAAAATCCAACAGGGTTGAGGGTTATTCCTTTATATATCACCTGAAATTTCATATGTCCACAATTCTTCTTATTTACGTACTGTGACGGTTGCACTAATTGCAAACTTCAAGCTTTTCCATTGGGGTAGTTTGGCTGAAAACAACTCATGCTGAGCTTGAAAGATTTATGAGTTTAAGCAAATACTTGATTTTACAAATTTTAATCAAAGTGATCAAACATTGCTTTTAGATTTACAAGAGAATGAGGTTCTCGATCGCAGGGGATGGAGGAGGAAAATTTATGTGGATGATCACAT
The DNA here is from genome assembly GCA_016808085.1 of Suaeda aralocaspica. Classification (NCBI taxonomy): domain Eukaryota; kingdom Viridiplantae; phylum Streptophyta; class Magnoliopsida; order Caryophyllales; family Amaranthaceae; genus Suaeda; species Suaeda aralocaspica. The sequence goes on along the minus strand of PYUH01000871.1, from coordinate 354,484 downwards.
TGAATGTTTATTTTGTGGTTCATGTAGCCGACCCCAACTTTTGGTATTAAGGCTATGGTTGATTGATTGAATCCAAGTGATCAAGCATGGCCATAAAACTTTGGGAGTTCTCAAATTTGGGGGTGTCTAAACCCTATTAGACTACGTAGTACTCTTACTTAATTTAAAAAGAAAGAGGCATCTAGGAGGAAATGGAGTGTACACCTTGCATCTCAATGCACCCTCATGCGCCTCTCATAGGTACATGCTCAACCAACAAAAATGCCAAAAAATCCATTAAACCCAAGAGTCATGCACCTCTAAACCTCACCTAGATGCAACTCTGATTTTTGAGGCAATTTTCACAGCACATGGCATGCCTAGATGAGTGCTTTGAAAACTAATTACTCTTTCTCCTGCAATGTCTCTCACTCCATATAAGCCCTAAACACATAAATTGACAAAGCAAAGTCTTGAAACCACAAACTCAATAATGGATGAAAGAGACTCACTGATCCAATAGAATCTCAAGTCTTCCTTTTCAAATACATAAAAGGCATTGTTGGTATTTGATAAAATCACATGTTTGATAATAATGATTTGAAAGCACACTTGGGTTATTACATCATCATTACTAAGATCAATTCGAATTATAAAGACATCACACAAAATAATCTTAACAGTTGTCCCATCACATGCCATTTAAAGGGTGTGCAAAATTGGGATATCTTCAGAATCTACTTAAAGCTATTAGATCAAGTGCCCCTTAAACAATCATAACTCATAAAAGTTTGGGGGTTAAATATTTGGAATGGTGTGTCTCCAATAGATGGTCCTGTTAGGAGTGATAAATCTTTCCCTTTCTCTACTCTTTATTTGGTAGAGAGGAAGCGAAAGCATTCGCTACACAGACCAACTAAACAGACTGTGCTCTATGTTTAGTATTCTTACCATCAGTCCTTATTCATCCAACAAGAAAATTAAATTCTCATCAATTCAATCAGTGTATGAAGTGATGATACCTGGAAAAAAATATATAGGTGCAAAATAGAGATGAAGAGACATACCTTAGCTAGTGAACATGAGAACTCCTCCACCTTTCCCTCAGCTCCATGATAAAAATGGAAGTAAGGAAGTACCTTCACGTTCATACTTTTGCACATTGCCTTATTAGCGTCAAAATTGACCTTCAAAAACAATATCTCCGGATGCTCTTCAGCCATTCTGCACAGCTGGAAACCCAGTGCAACAAATATTAGGCCAAAACAGACAAAAGGCAGGAAGAATAAATGAAGCCTTACAGTTCTGAATCGCCTACCCAACAAAAAAATGGATACTAACAAAAAACTTAAGATGCCTCAAATTATCATAAATCCATAAGTAGGGAAGAAAAATAATATTAATAAATAAACAAATAAATAACATATATATAAAGAAAGTAAAATATAATCATGCCATAGACCTCAGCCGAATTGTAACTTTTTAGTAATTTTAAAATGGGTTTACAATACAGGGCCCCAAAGTGGTACAACACCTTTACTACCAGCCAAAATGCTTGAAAGGTCCTCCTTTTCAAGAGTAAGGAGAATCTAGTTTTCCACTAAAAAAATATGACAGAAAGAATGCAAGGAGAAAAAACACCTAAGAATGACACCACCACCACCAGCAATGCAAAACAGAATACACCGACAAGTGAACAGAAAGTGTGCAGATGAACAACAGTGAAAGGAGAGAGAGACAACACTGGCCAATGATGATTGTCCCACCATGACATATTTCCAGGAGGATGCTCCAACGACCAACAGCTTAGTCTTAACGAATCTAGCAAAATCATGAAAAGAATGTTTGATTAAAATGAAAAAGGATAGAACAAAAGTTGATTGGAATGAATCATGACACATGTGATTGGTTGTTACTTAATACTTTTTTCCTCTTTTTGGGGCTTCCAAAATAAGCAGAGTTGGAATTCTCACAAGTTCCAAAAAAACTAAAACGCTGCAACATGCACAACATGCACAGCAGACCTGATAAGAATCAAGATGACAACTTCGAAGGTTTAGTGATGGCGTCAACAAATGATTCAAGTGTCGGGGAGCTTATTGCTTATGGTGATTCAAGGTTTTTTGGTACATCAAAGACATCATCATTTGTGTGCATGGTGGCACACGTCACTTGAAGCATTTGAGAAGAAATTTGGGTGGATTTGGGGAATAAGATGGTTTTGCCTATGTGTTTTTTCCCACTCATTTCAGGCTTTATTGCTTTCATTTCTTTTTGAGTCTTGGTCATCATTTTACATCTAGAAGACATGGGGAATGACTTCTTGAAGGTTTCTTGATCAAAAGATCGAATCTTGAAAGGTTTCTTGAAATTTTACACAAAATCTTGAAAATGGCGCAAAATTGGAAGCATAGGTTCTTGCGTGTTTCTTAATTGTTGTTGAGTTCTTGGTTTTGTGCGTGTTTTCTGGTTGCAAGTTGATGATTATCTTGTTTGTTAGATAATTAATTTGTTGGTTAGGATAGAATCTTGATTAGTTAGGATTTGTTAGACTAGATAAGCTCAAGATTAAGATAAGGATACATTGTTTTGTTCTTATCCGGATTTTGTGAGTAATCTTGTGTGTGTGGCGTGTTCTAGGGTAGTTAGGGAATTTGTTAGAGTTTGTTTAGAGTATGTTATGTTTGTTAGGATTTTATTTGATAGTTTACTATAAATAGCCTCAAATAACAATTGTAACAACTCAGAGTTAGTTGAATAAAAACATTGTGTTTTTAGTTTTATGGTTGTTAACAAAAACATATACCGTTGAGGAATTTTGTGTGAAATTTCGACCTAAGAGTTGGTGCTTTGCTTTATACTCTTGTGAGGATAGTTTTAGAAATTGAGGGTGCTTTGCTTTAACCAATTCATATAATTATCCGACCTAGATTCGATTTCTTGGTTCATTGCTTTCGAGAAATTAAAACTAGTTTTCTATTCCTTTGTTGTGAGTGGCGATCTATATCAATATTCACATCACGACCCCTGACTATCTGATATTCTGATCCAGGACCTTGTGTGACATATAACTCACATGCATGCACATAATCCTATGCGTGCCCTGGAAGCTGGGACCCATTTTTCTTCGATGCCTGAAAATGCTCCCAGTTTTCAATCAAAAACTTCCTTAGAGGACATTCAGCCAAACTTAATGCACTTCTTCTTTCTAAATACATATTTTTAGGCAAGAAAAGACCACTTTGTTTAATCATTAATTAGTTACAAATCAATGAAAATAAAATAAAACACACACACACACACACACACAAAGACAAGTCTCAATCAAGGCGCAACCAAATCTCAATCAACATCAACCAAAGCAATATTACAAGCTCTCCTTTGAAGCCGTTTGACCGAAGCAATAGCGATAACTCCCGAACCCGAGGGCCATTGATGTGATATAGAGGCATCATTTTTTTAATTGTTTTCTTCAAATTCATGTTGTCGCCTTTTTGTCATGAGATTGAGATTTGTCAATCTGAAAAACCCGTGTGATTGAAAGGTTATGGTCATTTTTTAATAAGTTCGTTTTTAGTTAATTAGCTTAGTCATTGTTTAGTTTTAAGAGTCATAAACTCAATTTCAAAGGTTATGAGTGCATCAACTTGCACAGTTATCTATTGCTAAGAGTTACAGAGCTGGGATCATCAGTTAGTTATAGATAGATTTATTTGGAGGGATTCTAATGATTAAAAGATAGAATTAAGTTGGTTAGGATTTAACTTTCTGATTTTATTAATATGTTTTAATTAGGATTTTATTGGTGATTTAGGATTCCTAAAAAGCAAGGGGTGTACATCTTTTTGATTGGGGTTTCAATTCATAACATTTGATGCAACTATGTTGGGGCTTTTGTAAGAAATCTTTATGTGAAGCCATGGTAAGTTTCAACTGAGATTATCTATCAAAAGCCCTGAAAAGAGCAGAGGCGCGCCTCACCAAAGGCGAACACCTTAATTCACCTCTTGTAGCCTATAGCCTTCCCCTTGTCTTCTAGAGGCGTTTTTTCACACACGCTATTAAAACTAGGCCAAACATACTTAATCAATTGTTAACAAAATTAACATAGAGAATGCCTCCATGCAAGACACAACTCTCTCCGAGGAACTCGACAAAAATGCCCAACACCTTTCATCCATGGGATTGACCTTGGACCCCATGAACTTAGTTTTAAAAGCATAGGCGCAGCAAAGCGCGAATATATACCTTGGCAAAAAGCGCGCCTAGGCCCTAAGAGCATGCCTTCCCACGCTATTTTGGCTATTTGACATACACGCGCCTTTGATTTCGGGTAAGTTTTTGATTTTGCGAAGATACTCCTTTGAAAGACGCGATTTTAGTGTATCTTCCATTTTGAGTTATTTTAATAAAGTTTTAATAGTCACATATCAGTCACATGGCTTTTTTAACCAAGTTTGACCGACTTCTGGAGAGAGTGTATTATTTGCTTTTTTAAAAATTTGAAAGTGAATGGGAAGCCGTAGAGTTGAACAGAGAAAAACACAATGTACTCATCTCCAGATTTTCCACCACTTTTCTTTAACCACCGGTCTTCTTCCACTGCTGCTGCCTTTGATTTCGGGTAAGTTTATTTTTCTTTACATCTATTGTTCGGCTGCGTTTTTTTCTCACTTTTCCTCTCCCTCTAACTCTATGTTTCTTCCTCTCCTTACGTTATATCTTTGTCTTTCGTTTTGGTTTTTTTTTCTTCTCAAATTTCGGATCTAGAAGACATTGGTTTAGGGTATTGGAGATGAGAAATACTGTGATGCTGTTGATGTTATGGATGCTTTATATGCGTTCATATATATATATATATTTTATTTTTTCATTTACGTAATTTTAAGCATTATTTGAGTTTTTAGTGATTAATTGAAAGATTTGGAAAACCGACCCCAAGATGCACCTAGGCGCGTGAGGCGCTAGATGCAAGGCGCACAACCCTTTGGCGCCTTGGTGTGCCTCTCGCCTTTTAAAAACTAAGTTGTTGAATGATTGAGAATAGCTCAATAGCTCTCTAATGATTTGCACATTTTGCAATTCCTTCTCCCAAGATGAGTGCAACATGTATAATGATATCTTATAGGTAGAAAATGACAATCATTTTACCCTAAATACATTTCCATAATAACTTCCACATTATTTTCAATTATAAATCAAAGCTCATCTAGACTTTCTCCAAGATGTTAGCTTTAAATTAAGCTAAACATACTATATCAATTATCAACAAAACTAAAATAGAGAATGCCTCCGAGCAAGACACTACTCCCTCCAAAAAACGGAGCAAAAATGTTCAATATCTCTCATCCATGGGAACGACCTTCAACTCGGTGAATGATTGACCTTCAAGGATAAATAACTGACAGTAGCTAAATATCCCTAAATGGTCTGAACTTTTTGCATTTGTTTCCCATTGCTTCTCCAAAGAAGTATTCAACACGTACAATCATACCTTTTAGGTCGAGAATGACAATCTATTTTTTACCTTAAACACATATCCATAAAAACTTCCACCCTCTTATTTTCAAAGTCAAACCTTATCTAGACTTTCTCAAACTTATAATTCTAATGGCTACATTAACTTCACAGTGATCAAAAATTGTACTTCATCAATCACTCCAAATTTTCTTAGTGCCACATGTTACTTTTTGGACAGCTATTCAATAATTTCCCATTTCATACATGGTAATCTTCTCTTCCAGAGTAGGGCCCTACAACCAGTCACCCACCCATAAAGCCTCAAAAGATTTAAAGTACGTCGGTCTAAACAAAGATACTACTTCAAAAGCAAATCAAACCAAAGAGCCAAAGAGATCTCTCATTTTACAGAACCAGCCCATTATAGATGTGGATCCAAGCCTACTAAAAAATAAGATTTATCAAGTTTTATCCTCTCCTCCTACATGACTACATCACCTCCAGGCCGTTCCTAAGTAAATCAATCAATGAAATTATAAGTATGCAAGTGAAATTATAAGCCAAACTAAAATATTTGAAGGTGTGTAATAAATTAATCAATCAATCAAAGCCCTAATCCCAAAGTTGGGGTCTCCTACATGAATCAAAATTAATCATTCCATGTGGTCATCCACATAAATATTCCTCCTCCATCCCCTGCGATTGAGAACATCATTCTCCTATAAATCTAAAAGCTTCATATCCTTTCTAACCCCTTCCCACCAAGTCATTTTCGGTCTCCCCTTACCTCGTTTGAGATCTCCATGATCCCACCCTTCCACTCGTATATATTTTACAAAAAAAAAATTATATCAAATTACATGAATTTATAATGATATTAGGTAAGCTATCAAAAGGAATTTGGCTCTTTAAGAAAATCAAAAGAATCAGGAAAGAAATCAGAATGATGGACATTTGGGAAGAACAATTATAAAAAGGATAAAGTGAAGCATAAAAGTGAAAAGGAATAGGAGGCAAAAATACAATTATATTAAGGAAGTTTTTAGAATATGTCAACACCTGTCAACCAATCAAGGAAATTATAAGTAAACGAGGAAATTTTAGAGCAAACTAAAATATTTGAAGGTGTTAATAAATTTTAAAAAAATAATTATAATGAATTACATGAAAATAAAATGATATTAGGTAAGCTATCAAAAGGAAATTTAGCCCCTGAAAAAAATATCAAATGAATTAGGTAAGAAATCAGAATGATGGACATTTGGGAGTATCAATTACAAAAGGGTGTAAAGAAGCATAAAAGTGAAAAGGAAAAGGAGGGAAAAAAATAGAAAGAGAAGGGATTCAATCAATCAATCAATCAAACACAGCCTTAATCCCAAAAATCGGGGTCGGCTGCATGAACCAAAAAAAGTCATATACACAATCAAGAATTCAACAGATCAAGATGAATAAATGTTATTAATTAAATACACAATCAAAAATGCATTGGTTAAGTTGCAAAGATGCAGTGGCTTTACTGCTTACAAACCAAGTATTACTTCAAAGTTCAAACTACATATATGTAAATGTCATATACACATATATTTTCCATTCCAACTAAACATCCCCATGTAGTCTACATTTAAACAAACTTAGACCTTGACTTTACAAGGAAATATATATTGAAAGAATTGGAGTCATATCGGAGAATAGTTTCCAAAATGTAACTTATTAAGATTGTTCAATATGAATTGAAGGTATTTAGCAAATAAGAAGGTTTGATCCAATTTTGCCTATGCTTAAATAAGTTGAAGTGAACATAACCTTACACTTCCTAAGAAACCAAATTACCACGTGATTTTATTCCATCCAAACAAGCCCTGTATACAGATAAGAACTTTATAAGTACCACATTGACCCATACCCCCTTGCACTTCCTAGGTAACCAAATTCCCATGTGATTTTATTCCAACCAAACAGCCCTATATAACATAGGAACTTCTATAAGCGCAACACCGACCAATGAAGAAATTATTATGTCAATTTTGTTCAAAGTATCTTCACCATAAAATATTTTGTACTTCAATCAAAACAAGTATTTTGACCCGAACAATGTCTGTGATGACTTACAATTATCAAATATGATTTTATTAGTTTTTCATAATGTTCTTAACTTTTCATCTAGTGCAAAATTAGAAGACAAGACGCAATGGCATGATAAGTTGCTAAAACCAACATTTTCATAGGTGTTGGCGTAGTGGAATAAACATGAGATCAAAAGGCTTATATAAGTCTTTTTAATTACATATAATTAAAAGATATTACTATGCTTTAATTTGAAACATTAGGTATTCAGCCAGCAGTAGATTAATGGTTAAAACTCACATTTCATTTCAAAAATAACGTGTTCGATTCCTAATAGCAGCACATTATATATATTATAATTTGAGGTCATAATCGTGTGTATTAAAGGCTTGCGAAGAATGCCATGCAACATGGCACATACATTGGCAAGCGTCACATGGCACCATTCCTTTGATAGGAAATTAGGAATACTTTTAATTTATTGTATAGATAGTTAGATACCATTCCGATCAGCACAATATGCTAGCCTACTTATAAAACAACACCGTCTCAAGTATTTCATATAGTTTTTTTACACCATCATTAACCTGCAACATGATGCTACATCATATCCAACAAATATTAAAAAGAAGACTTAAACAGTGAACAAAATTAATCCATATGACCCCCTCAAAATGAACAAAACCGAGTAACAAATTTGATAGAGAAATATTGAAACAACCACAAGCATTATCACATTATTTTCTCACGCAAAATATAATATACTAGCCAAATCTTGAACTTCCACTGCAGCAGATATTGCAAATTTGCACTTTTTACACCTATTAAGGGTGTGTTTGGTAAGGTGTAAAACATTTTTAACTGAAAATAGACTCCCACGGAAAACATTTTATAGTGGAAAACACATTTTTATAGAATTTTTTCATTGTTTGGTTGCATGGAAATGATTTTACACTCAAAATACTTTTCATTGTTTGGTTGATTGAAAATCAATTACTTCAATTGTGAATTTGCGATGGAAAATGTTTTCCTTCTAATTGAAATGAAACATATTTTCCTCCCAATTTTGGGACAAAATCATTTTTCACCCCAAGTTCTACATTTTATTATTTTTACTCCAAACCAAACAATGTAAAATCATTAAAACCATCATTATCCTTTGATCTTAACTAAAACTTATTTCCATTTTTTATGTCAAAGTCTCAAACAGCATCTATATAATATACCTAAAGCATTAACCAAAAAAATTCCCTCCTTTTCTTCCCTCCTAATCCCTCGCAAACACTATTATTAAATTAAGAGGTCATAATAAATTCTTGTCAACACAGTCGATACAATAAAGAATACCTACAGTCAAATGCAATTAATACTACTATTTTCCGAAAACAAAATTTATTACATGCATTTTTTTCCTCTTTTTTTAGGAGCTGAAAATATGGTAAGAACTAAAATTACATGCATGTTAAAAAATCTTTTATCAAAGATCCATTCTGAAAATTAACAAATCAAGCATGTTAGTTATATAATTATATTTTGCGCATCTCCATGTTAAAGTATAATGTTACTTCACTAAAATTAGATGCTTTACATATAACTAAATTGCAAGGTTTAAAAGTAATTATATTGCAATTTGGAAGTGTAGATAGAAGGCAAGGTTGATTTTTTCTTTTTTATTTATAAGACTGCTATTTTTGAAAAATTTAAAATCATAGACAGTTTTGTATTTTTTTTTGTTTCAATATAACCAATGACCTCTATAAGAAATTTTCATTCCTTCTATTTCTATCATTTTGTCATTCTAAAAAACCGTGCAACGTACGGGTATCCTCTAGTTAAAAAAAACAAAATCTTTTATACAATTCAAAAATTCATAGCATTTAACACAACAAAGAAGAACAAGGATCAAACATATTGAAATCATGAGCAATTGGAGGAAGTTACCCTAGGAAACAAAGCACGGCAAGAGGCACACCAAGTACCAAAAAATTCAACAACTACTAATCTATCTCCAGCTTCTTTTAATGCAGTTAAAAAATCCTCAGTGGAATGAATATCAACCATATTGGGTCCTGCATTCTTTTCCCACCACTTCGGTTGATCAGTCGCTTCGGCCACGACAGCATGCACCTAAAGCACATTCTCAAACATTAGTAATGCTATATGGTCAATCTTATATACTAATTTAAATGTTTTTGTCTACAATTTTAGCAAAACCCAAATCCTCAATTCTTATTAACCCTAATTTTTTAAATTAAAAAAAAAAAATGGCAGTTATTAACCCATTTTTATTTTACTTTTGGCTTTCATGTTTTTTTTCATGATTATGAGTAATTGATTTTAAATTTTCTTTTACAGGAGTTTTTTCCTGTTCTTAATTACTGCTTGAGTCGAATATTAGTATATTACACTGATTATGAGTATATAGCACTTAGCTAATACTTTTATATTCATCTTCATAAAAAAACAAAAAAAAAAAAACTTATGTATGTATCTTTAATTCATATTTATCTTTAATTAGTGGATTTTTTGCCAAACATTTGAATTTGTTAATTATGTCGTATTATTAATTGAACTAGTTATTGGCCCGGACGATGTCCCGGGTCATTGTATATTTGTATACTTATAATGATTGGAAAATAAAATTCAATGCAATTTGATTAAGATGGTGAATTAAATGAATAAAAGATAAAGAAGAACAAAAAAGAGTGGAGTAACATAGATAAAAGCTTTAAAAATCAGTGAACTATAATTATAATTAATGCTATTATATGCTTTATAATTTATTCATAAAGTTTTATTGTTTTAAATCTTGATAATAATGGCTCTGGAGTATTGGTTGTGCAATTACTTTAAAACCATGCGTGCTAGGGTTCAATTCTTCGTTCTTAATTTTTTTGGACGAGGAATTGAATGATGTGGCGCCCATACCAACTATAAGTAATTAAACGGTTACACGTGGCGGCTCGCAATTCTTCTCCTTGCGTTTTAATATATAGTATATATATGTGATACATTGTGGTTGAAACCAACATTTAAATAACAATGCTTTGTTTAACTTTTTTTATTGGGTGCTATCGTTTATCACTTTTTTTGGTGCTATTTATATTATGCAAGATTATTTTAAAATTCAATGAAATTACAGTAAAGGCCATGGCAAATTAGCCTATTGTTGAATTTGAAAACATCTGAAATAATCATTTGGTTCGACTTGTTTGATGATAAAAGATAATTTATTGTTAAGTAAATATAGGTCACTATTATAATGATCCCGTGCATGCACAGGGCCACTCTAGTTCAAATTAAAACATGAGTTAAAAAAATTTACCACAACCATCATTGGTATTGCTTGCTGATAAAACAAATCACAAAATTTACCCATATAGTCTTCTTTTGAGTAGTTAATAGACATTTTACAGAAATTGAAACCAACATCAAACTTAGGGCATAGGAGGTATTACTTAGCTAACAAAATTATTTCCGATGATTCTTATTTTATTTTTAAATTGCAAAATTTTGTTCTGGCCATTAGATTATAATTATATAAGTATGATAATAAAACAACGTTATCCTTACAATTATTTATTCAGCAACTAAACATTAATGATTGAATTGATTATAATTTCTCCCTTAAGCGACCTAACAGTTTTATAATCACATCACACAATTATACAATAAACACAAAATTATACAAAATAAAACATAAATTGAATTGATAACATAATAGTTTCAATGAAATAATTAAAAGTAGACGATTACCTTTAAGAAAGACACACGCTTTTTTGGTTTGAAAGACTGAGAAGAAGTAAGAGAAACAAAGGAAGAATCAACAAAATTAGGAGGAGAATTTCGCAAAGGTAAATTAATAGGCTGCCAATTGTTGAGTGAAGTGAGTAAAGAAGAGGAAGGAAACGAATTGCAGGTAGATAAACGAATTGCATCCGCCATTGAAGTAGAAGAAGATTAAAGATTGAAGGTGATGAAATTGATTTATTATACGATAATTGAGTTAAATTTTTGTGGTGAACATGATAGCAACAATTGAGTAATTTTGGAAGGAATTTGGGGATTGGAAAAACGATTGAATGGATTAGAAGTTAGAAGTACGCCATAGGAGAACTCTGAATTTAATTTTTAAAACAATAAGGGATATAACTTACGAGTCGTATTTAACCGGTGGCCGGAGGTGACTAAAAGAAATTCATCCCTATTTTTTTTAATTGCTACATGTTTATATTTAACATATATCTAACTTTAGTTTAGTCTTAAATATAACAGGTCGCATGGTTATTAAATAGTGTAGCATTTTCAAATTTTAGGGTTTTAGAGAAACCAAACAATCGTCACAGTTGCCGCTATCGTTTCTGTCTCTCATTTGTGTTTTTCTTCCTTCTTCCTTCTCCCTTTTTTCTTGCTTTTTTTTCTTCCTTTTTTCTTCCTCTTTTTTCTTCCTTTTTATGCGAATTTTACTGGCCAATTTGAGTTTGTGAATGAATCTAAGAACTACACCATGATTCTTCATTTCAATTATATTGAAGGGTTGATGTTTAATGCGATTTCAAAGTGTTTTAGTGTCTTAAAATGCATATATATAATTCAACTTTTTAATACAAGTTCTTAGTTTATTGTAAAATTAAGATTCTTATGATACTAGATTTCTTATAAGTAACATTTTTCTTAAATTTGTAAGTTTTATATTCACTAGTTGTGACATCGCGCGCCCCGCCCGCCATGCCCGAAATTGGCAATGTGTTGTTTGTGAATGCATTGTTAATTAGGATTGCTCGTATTGGTTATGATTATGTTGTTATCTATATTGTAAAGCCAAAATTGATGGGAAAAATCCCAACTTTCACCGATCTGTTTAAATTAATCTCAACTTTAATAAATCCCATTATAATCCGATGTTGGACAAAATCTTCTCAAAATGCACCATTTTTAATGGTAACCTGTTAGAACAGGTATATGTGAATACTTATAGGTTAATTTCACTTAATTAGCCTCTAATCCTCTAATTATGTTTTAACTACTTTAATTATCTAACAAATTAATAAATTAAAAATCGACAACCACATCCACCACCACGTACCTTTGCCAACCTTTAATATAAAACGTCACCACCAGCGAAGCCCCCACCGCCCAGACACCCTACCATCTGGATCGCCTCCCCTTGTCGCCTATCCCACCACCCTTGCCACCTCTCCTCCTCCCTCATAAGCCTTAGCCCTTTCCCCTCCCCCTCAAAAACCCACTCCCCCGCCCTCGAAGAACATACCCAATCACCCTTCCCCCACCCTTAAAGTACCCAACCACCATCCAAATGCTACCCAAAGATCCATGTTTTCATCGTCCTGATTCGGATAATCAAACCAATTTAAAGTTTTCCCATTAATCGAATTGGTTGCGGTGGAATCGATATGCATGATTTTGCGGTGAATTTGGATAAGGGAAGCCTTTGTATCATTAGAGTCAAGTTCGATTTTGGGGTTTGAGGTTCATGTGTATGGGGTTTTGATTTGGGATCTTTGAGTTTTTCGGTGGTGGTGGTCGTGGTCACTATTTGGGTTATGGGTTGCGAGTGTGAATTTGGGTTATGGGTGGTCGTTTTGGTTTGGGTGACGATAATGATAATGGTGATGGTGATGGTGGTGAGAAGAAGAGGGTAGTGATGGTGATAGCGATGTTTATGTGGTCATTTAGGTTGATGGTGGTGATGAGAAGAGGGAGATGGTGGTGATAAGGATGATGATGTGCAGAGGTGGTGAGGATGAAGAAATTGAAGAGGGTGAGGGATGATGATGATGATAAAAGGTGAGGTATGATGATAATGATGATGATGAAAGGTGAGGATGAGGGATGATGAGAGATAATACATGAATTACAACCTGCTAAACAGGTTATAAGTTATTTGGTGGATTTTGAGAAGATTTTTTCCAACATTGGATTATAATGGGATTTGTTAAAGTTTGGATTAATTTGAGCAGACCAGTGAAAGTTGGGATTTTTCTCATCAATTTTGGCTATTGTAAATGAGTAATATAATGTTAGCATATATGATAAGATAATTTACCGTATGAACAATTTGTCATAAGATGGTGATTTTAGTCGGATAATATGAATTTTGATTTGTGTTGGTATTTGTAAGGGCAATTAGTATTGTTTTTATATGCTAAAATAGTAGATTATTTTGTTATTATTTGTTTTTAGTATTTTTGGGCTATGCAATGGAAAGAATTGTTTGATGTTGGGCTTTTAAGTGTTTTTTATTTCATCATAAGGTTTATTAGGCTTTAGATAGGTAAACTTAATTGTTTGGGTTTCAAATAGAATGTTGATGAAAGTTGTTTTTCTTTTTGGCCTAGTCTTTTTAAAAGCGTCTGTAAAAAGGAGTGAGGGTTGCTGGTGGTGTGGGGCGTCGTGGTGTTTGGCGGTGGTGGTTCCGAGCTGGCCGGTTGACTGGTGAGTTGTTGTTATCGTTATTTTTTTTTTTTCTTTTTAGGAAAAAGGGTTGATTTTACTTTTGTGGGACTTATATGTTTACATATATATATTTATGAGTGGGTTTAGGTTATATTCAAATTCTATGCATTTTTAATTTAATTAGGTTATAGGGTGTTTGTATGTATGAAATTGTATGTTTTATCACTATATTAGTGTTTTTTGGTATTGTAGTGTTATCAAGTATAATTGATTGTTCATTGCTTCTTGGATTTTGGATGTGTTTGTGGGTAACAGTAAAAGAAGATGTATTTATGTTCTATGTTTGTTGTGGTTTCGTTTTTTTTTTAATAGGAGGACGACGTCTAGTTCTCTCAAGCATGAAGCTGCCATTAAATCTGGTTCTCGTTTAATATTACCATTCGATGGGGAAGTGGAAAAACTGTCTGGTATTAATCTTGCTCATTATTTTCCTTGGTCTTTTTATTGTAGTGTGTAATTACAATTGCAGTTTTGGTATGGGTATAATTTTTTTTTGTTTCTTAAATTATTTGCAGAAATTACCAAAAAAGTTTGGTAAATGGTATGGGAATGAATTATGTGGTCATTACAAGTTAGTTAGTCCAACTCAGTGTGCTTGGTTTGCAAAGGTGAGAGTGAAGAATGGGGATGTTATGTTGTGTGAAGGGTGGGGAAAATTTGTTGCTGATTTTAATTTGGCTGAAGGTTTTAGGATGTTTTTTGACTATTTAGGGAATTTAGTGTTTAATATTATGATATATGACAAGTCGGGCTGTGAATGTCCTTTTCTCATATTTTGTGCGCGGAGGTTCTGCTGATGATGAAAGTGTTTTTTCTATGGATGGTAGCTGCTCTGTGAGTGAAGACTGTATCATCACAGGTGATGTTAACTGTGGTTCTTATAGTGATTTGCCTGTATTGGAATTGAAAGAAAGATTGCGTGCTGCAGGTTTGCATATACGCGGACAAAAAGTTGAGCTGGTGGCGCGCCTAAGGAGGTATATAGAGGGGGATGTCTTGGAGAAAGATAAAGTGCAAGCTGTTGGTTGACCTAGGAAGAAGTAGATATGTTTAGGATTAGTGAATGCTTGTTTATAAGCTATCTATTAGGGTTTTTTTTTTTTTTTTTTTTTTTGTAATGGCTAAGAATTTATGCCTTTCTATGGCTAGTTTGTGGTGCTTATTAAGAACATGTTCATTGTTGGAATGGTTAAAGTTGTAATGAATTGTTTCTAATATATTTCGGAGTTCTATAATTGCTTTCTTGGTTTTATCTATTGTTTGGTTAATTAGTTTCTTTTATACTTGTGGCTGGTTTTTTTTCCCTGTTAGAATCTCAACTGTTGTTTAGGAAGCGCTGAATTTTTGAGATAGTGTAGATTGATTTTCTATACATGTAAGTGAAAATCAATTTCTGTTCTGGCTATTTTGTGAGAGAACAACATTATTCAGGAAGTGTAATTGGAAGCTTTTGATAGTTGTTATAGCCATTTAATGTTAGGGTAAGTTCCTTTTTGGGTTGTAAACTAAAGCTATACATAACTTTCCTATTTTGTTTCTGATCTAGCAAGACGTAACTGTAACTTAAGTAAACCAAGCATAAAAAGGTTAGTATAAAATTTAAACGATAATCTAGCAAACATGTAAAAGATAACATAGAAGCATATAACAATATTTATTTTTAAACCATTAAATCTCCATTTAAGTGAAATGGAAATTAAAAGAGTAACATAACTAACTAAGTAATGTATTTGACAGAGCACTATCTAAATTCCTGAGCTTTTTGAAAACTAAAAAAACATTGTCAGAATAACTGATGATGAGTTATGACGGTTGAAATACGCTTGAATTTTATTTTTTTTCATAATTTTCATTTTATTATTTTATATTTCACTTCCTCATTTTCTCATTTTATTTTCGAAAATAAAAGAAATTAATTTAAGCGTATGAATGTGACTGGATTCGATGAATCTTCTAGAAAGGTTTGTTCGGTTTGTGGAAACTCTAAGCTATGGAAGTGAATGAATTGTTCTGTGGAAGTGAATTTCGTATTATTTCCTAATATATCAAAATACTTTGGTTTATGGAAGTAAATACACAAAATAAGGAAGTCAAAGTGTAAGTGAAACTCAAGAGGGGGGGGGGGTGAATTGAGTGTTGTAAGGTTGTTGTAAATTATTTGATTGATTATAAAAACCAGTTCTCAAGCAGTAAAAACAATAATGCAATAAAAACTACCAACACCAAGATTTAACAATGTTTGACTTCTAATAAGTCTACGTCCTCCACTCACTCACTCTTTAATTAATCAACACAGAATAACAAATGAATTACACTCAATCAATTATGCACCTATGCACAATATGATTCCCCAACTTCCACCTATGGAAGTTCGACTCAACCTTCAATTATGAAGGTTCTAATGAAGATGATACCGGATCAACTTCCCCAGCAAACTGAACTCACCGAATGATCAAATTATAACACTTTGTCTCTCCATAACAATTAGCCACTAGTGGAAAAAAACTCTATTTGTATCGGGCAAAACATACATTTCGGACAGATTTAAGGCGTTACGTTTGAGGGCGTTACAAATATAATGGTTATTTGTATCGGGCTTTTGTTCGTTACAAATAACTACTTAATTGTATCGGGCTATGTTTATGCCTGTTACAAAAAGCTTGTTGAAGAGGTAGGACATTTAGTTATTCGTAACGGTAGAGTTTAACATGCCTGATACAAATAACTTAATTTATAACCAAAAATAAGTTTTGCCCGGTACAAATAGGCACTTTATTTGTAACCGTTGAAACAAAAGCCCGATGGAAATAAGTTTGGTGTTTGTAACTGAGGACATATATGCCCGATACAAATACATATATAATTTTTTAAAAAAAAACTATTATGTCCCTAATAATCATACATGCTAATTAAGCCTGCATGCTTCCTAATGTTGCTGGTGCACCATGTAAACCTGCACAAACACAAAATGCTACCACCATGCTCTGCTGCATGCACACCACCACCACCATGACCAACAACCACACCGGCTACCGCCATAGTACATACATGCGTTAAATAACTACCATTTAATTCGTAGTAACTTCTATTGAATTATATAGCTGCCAAAAATAGTTCCAAAAATCTGTTTGTCAAATGCATATACAAAACCCTTCCAACTAAATTACTAAATTTGATCTAAGTCACTACTACATCCCTTAGCTGCACATCAACTCTACAAAAACCAGCCGCCTCAGCTCAACTTGACTTCACATTCCTACTTCGTCTTTGCACCGCTACAACTGCATCGACTCATCACAATTACTCTCAAAATCTCATCCCTAAACCAAACTGATTTGTGTTAGTTGTCATCAATTAAGTTGCAATTAATTTAAGCTTGTAATGAGGATAAGTAGATTTAAAGCAAAGTTGATGTCTAGTTTAGTTAGCAATGATAATATGTGTGAACACGCCCTAATTAATTATGATTAAATGAGATTTCTTTGATCAGTTTACTTTTTATCTGAATTAGGTTCTTTCTAATTTTTCTTGGGTTGCTAAACTGCTACTTTGTATAATATGCATCTTCTCCAATCAAAACATAAAGAGGTAGGTAGATTAGAAGAAGTACAAATCAGGAAGCCGAACACTACTCCAATCAAATAAGAAGACAGGTTTTGGACATAGAACACTAATGTAAGAAACAGCAAAAACATATAATAACACCAATAAACTAAGTTCCAATCACAAAAAAAAATAAAGTTAAAAAAAGGTGCTAGTAAATATCCATTACTCTTGAGAGTAGACCGAAAATTTGATCAAAAAATAGAATAAACAAACCCAAACTTACCGTGTTTGGTGAAAAGCACCCCCAGAAGAAAGGATGACAGTCCGAACGCTGGCAACAAGAAAAAGAATTTCTGTGTCAGAAATCAGGCTTGACACACAAATTGAACCAAACACATGGACAATTACAAGATGGGGAGTGAGTGTACAGGAAAAACCAAACCAANAGGGGGGGGGGGGGGGGGTGAGTGTACAGGAAAAACCAAACCATGATTCAGAAGAAAAAAAAGAAGAAAAAAAAAAAATATATATATATATAATAAAACAGTAATGCATTCTGATGCAGGAATAACTAGACTTCAGAGACAGATAATAGTTTGAAATTTCGCGACTAACACTGAACAGACCAGGCTACTAAAATGGGTATGGCTGCTGAATTCTCAAGAGCCGTTCAAATGAAATTTAATATAACAAGAAAAGGACAAAACTCAAAAGGACACCAACTTCGAAAACTATTCTAAAGACAACCAATTACTTTAGAACAAAATGTGATGATAAACTTGAACTTTAATCATGATACAAACAAAGTGTGAGTTTAGTTTTGATAGAGCCTAATTTGATTTATTGTCTCAAAGGATTTGAGCAGGAATTTAAGGTCATCAACATCAGGAATTTTTGTTCTAGAGTAAAATCAAGGATAAATAAGAAAGACATAGAGTGGTTTGGTAAAGAGATAAGTACCTTCAATCTTATCAATAGCCATTGTGATCATCTTCAAAGTAAGCCCCAAGAGTGGAAATATGGAAGTAAAGTATGACATTGTAAAGGAGTTCGTTACTAACACATGCATGGCTCCTTTGCTAGGTAACAACCAAAAACATTAGGATAAAGCTTTTTGATGGAAAACTCCACTACGAAAAGTTTGTAAGTACATGTAGGAGAAGTTTATGAAATACTCCAAATTAAATGCACATGCCACACCTTTTATATTTGACCATATACAATCGATACAACATATATGCAATTTCTACTTTTAAGCATTTCAATTCAATTCCCTTTTTCATTTAAGGTATGATTTTTCATTTGTTTGACTTTTAATTTGATAAAAAACAAAGCATCAAGTCCTATGTTTCGTAAACAAATCCGAACGGAAATGAAGAAAACAAAAAGCAGTATCTATGAGCAACAACATCATCTATGAGCAACTGCAGCAGCTAAAAAGCAAAGGACGAGTATAAATACATTCACTCATTCATTCATAAAATAGTGCTTACATTCACTTATTCATTCATTTCATTTATACATTCATCTTTTCACTTCATTCATTCATTAATTTCATTTTGTTCCATTCATACATTCACTTTATTACCAATACAACATATTGTTTTCTTACTCGCTTATTATATTCACCAAATGTAATAATTCATCTAGTAACTTTCATTCATTCATTCATTCACTCACTCACTAAGAACTCATCCATTCACTATCATTTACTTTTATTCATTCTTCCTTGCCAAAAACTACAGAAGCAACAAGAGACAAGTCTAATCAAAGTGACAATTGACAGTAATAAATCACAATAGAGGAAGTATATTAAAACGAAAACCTATGGAAAATAACATCCAAATCACAAAACCATATATATAGGATTCAGAGACAACAGTTACACCCAATAGCAACAACAACAAGCTCATTCATTGATTCATCCAACAACAAAAGTTATAACTCACTACTCATCCATTGATTCTATAGCTAATGATATATGCTACAGAATGGAAAATTGGAGGTTGTTTGTCAATGTTCATGGCTGAGATTGATCAATCTCACACACTTAAATACAACTAAACAGGATTCTTCTCAAACACTTAAACTTTCGAACCCTTTCGCTGCCAACAAAAAGTAATTCTTCTTACTTATGACTCCCAGCTGTAATAGTGCTGCTAGCATATCATATGATAAGGATTTGGCTTAGTGGTTCCACATTATAAAAAGATGTGATGATTGTAAAGTTTGTGCCTAAAATCAAACAACTACAACACCAACTTCAGGAATGAAGGAAGAGAAAAATTGTATAAAAACAATATGTCTGAAAAAACTAGAAAAGATCGGCCTTAGAAATCAGCCTCTGTTAACAAAATAACATAGAAAGGTTGATGCTTTGCAAAAATCAACAAACAATACGTCTGGAATCAATCAAAGTCAAACTAAACACCCAAATGAATCATTCAAACCTATGTTCAGAAATGAAATCCAACACTTCTTCAGAAAATCAAACAAAATCAAAATCCACCACAGCTTCAGAAATTGAAGTTATTCCCAAAGATCCCAAAACAGGAAGAAAAAAAACCAAATAAAAATAAATGAAAGCAATCAAGATCGAAACCAAACTTGGAAGTTTTGAATCTGTTCCGAATCGAAGTTGCAGGCTTTATTTTTCACTCTGAAATTAATGAACAAACATCTCAGCTTTAACAATTTTTAAAAAAAGATAATAACAAAAGGGATCAAAGAGAAAAACCCCAAAAATTTTTAGAACCCCAATCAAGAATCAAAGCCCAATCAAAAAACTCAACAATTTTGATACCGTAATCAAGAATTAGAACACACAAGAATTCGAAACCCTAAGGTTATTTAATAAAAACTCAAAAAAAAAATGAAACCCTAAAGTAATTGAATGAGTCAAATATAGAATCAAAACTCCCAAACTAAATCGAAATTGTAGATGAAATGGATAGAAATAGATTAACCTCTGTGAAGCCGACCCAATTAATCGCCAACTGTAGTTTTGGAGGATTTCGAGTTTTGTGGTGGTGGAAGTTGCGAAGGTGATAGAGAGTAATGGTGGTGGGATGCGCGAAGGAAAGAGTTGGTGGGAGCAAGATTTAGGGTTTTAGTTTTGGTTGGAGTTTTGGATTTGACAAATTATTCTGATAATTTACTTCATTGCTTGTTTTATAAAAAATTTAATATTTTTAGTTTTTTTACAAACTTTAATTGTAACAGTTAATGAAAGTACGCTACAAATGAATATTCAATTGTAACGGGCATATCTTTATACGTCACAAATACCTGAAACTGAAGTAAATACCATCGTAATTGTAACGGGCACCAAATAATATTGTTACAAAAAAATATTGTTCGTAACGGGCGTTAAATCAGCCCACTACAAATAATATTTTAGTGGTAAAAGAAAACATGTTTTTGTAACATTTTAACAAAATGCCCGATACAATAACTCCATTTGTAACGGTCTAATAGAAAGCCCGTTACAAATTGGGCGTTCCGATGAGGAATTTTTCCACTAGAGAGCCTAAACACTTACAAAACTGAGAATATTAAGACCTTACTGTGATAATGAGGTTTATGCTAGGTTAAGACTTAGAGAGGACTTTTGCAATTTTTATTCGTGCAAAAGTTACTTGGTTGTATGCTGGCAGATCACCTTAAATAAGCCTTTGGCTAGTATGTTATGTAATATTGTAAGAGAATATTTTCCTTACAGTTATGGAAATAATTTCGGGAAAATATTCTCACTGATTTGATTTGAAATCAAATAAAATCAGTACAATATTATATAACATACTTGCCATACTTAAGAATATCTACCTTCCATAACAATCCAAGCATCCGTATAATTTTTGAAAACAATTTTGCGCGGAAAGAAACTTTCCTAAAATACTGATGTATGAAGTAAACTCGATAGGACTAGTTCAACACTGTTCCCATATTGTTCCAGTCAGCCAAGTTTACTTATAGTTATGTATGACAAGTAACTTAAGTTTCTTGTCATCCATAATTAGTTCATCTCCATAATCTCAACCTTTACAGTGCATCTATAAACCTTCATTCCACTTACATTGCATCTAAGAGTTAAGAGTATGACTCTATGAGCTTTGTCTTCATGCAAACTTCAAGACTTGGCTTCATGAGCTTCATCTTGTCATCCATTGAACTTGCTTCTTTAGTACCTGCACCTGCAAACAGAAACTTACATAGAATATAATAGTTTAATGTAGTTTGTCATCATTCAAAACATAAGCTAGGAACTCTACAAATTCCCCTTATTTGATCATGAAAAACCATTAAGTCCCCCCTGCAAATAATATCATTTAATATTTGGAACTTTTCAAAAAATTTGAATTCTTTAGAATTCAATGGACTGGTCTTACTATTTCTGCAGATTAAGCATCATTTACAAGTAAACTAGTTCACAACTAACTGACAACATTTTAAGAAAGAGTTTCTAAGTACCCAGTGCAAATACTAATTAGACTCCTATCTCTTAGTTTTAAGCATCTATTCGCAATAAGAACATCGGTAACTTCATCAGACTTCTTTTAAAGCAAACAAGCCGTTAGGATGATAAGAAATAAAATGCTCTGAATACACTTACTTCCAGACCATGCAGGTCTGTCACCACTAGCAAGACCTTTAATCTTGCTTCTAATTGCTGCAACACACACAGATTAGTAACATTCATTTGACCTGCTTCCCCTTGAGATAGGTAGAAGAGATCAGAACTTCACACCTACATCCCCCTTTTGGCATCATCAAAACAGTCAACGAATAAAGGCTTGTAAACAAACAACTAAACACAATCAGTAGTTAAAACTACAAATTATATAAAGTTCAATTAATATAGGTAGCTCTAATAACTCTAGAGATGCTTATTCTACCATTGTTCTTGTCAAAGTACCAAATCTACTTGTCTTAAATAGTTATTACAGACCAGCATTAAACCAAATTACAGAATAACAATGTCATTGAAAATGGGAAAGGAGAAACCAGAATAAGAGTTCAATAAAAGGAGGGGTTAGCAGCAATAAGAGAAGATAAGAAGAAATAAAGGAAATCAATCAGCTCCAGAGTCATCTTCAGTCTCATCATCTTCCTCTTCCTCTAAAGCACTTGCATCATGTTTCTCATCATCCTCTTCTTCATTCCTATCAGTGACTAGTTCAGCATCCTCATCATCAGCATTACCAACAGCTTCTGATGTCTCTTCCTCGCTTCAGAACCCTCACCACCAATTATACCAGCTTCATGAAGACGAACCTCAATTCTTCTGTAGGATTCCTGAAGTGCAGCACATAATGTAGTGAAACTGTTTACCATATTCTGCATGAGTTGATTCTGGTCAATTAGCTGCTCTACCAAGGCATAAGTTTCCTAAACCGATTCTGTATTGGTCCCAGCAAGACCAACATCACTCTTCCCCTCATCCTTCATCTTTATCACACCACCTGCATATGTTATGCCCTTTTGACCTATTGTCTGATTGGTGTGATGAGACATGGTGCCATAATCTCCTACCAGAGGAATCTTCCAGTGCCCAAATACTAAGGTCAGCCAGCCTCCATAGGGTAGAGCATGGTTTGCTTTCTCCAAACAGCAGATCGTATAACATAACATCATAGCAGGGAGGCTGACAGGAATGTGTTGAATGAGGCAGTAAATGAGAACACTATCCATCAACCGTACACTCATACGGCTTCTTGGTCCTCACTTTCTTTTCCTTTAACTCTTCTCGCATGGCTGTGACAACATTCTCCATTGGTTCAACTTCCTTTTCTTCTGATTCAACTTCTTCTTCGTCAACTTCTTTTTCATCCGTCTTTGATTCAGACTTAGATTCCTTTTCTTGTTCAGATTCTTCAGCAATTTCAGTTTTTTTGGATTTAGAGGTCTCTATTGGCATAGGTGTGGATTCTTTGGATTTTGGTGAGGGTGGATTTTTGGTAGTAGTTGATTTTGTGGATGTTGGTGTAGAATATTTGGTGGTTTTGGCAGTTAATTTTGGAGTAACCGCTTTTGTGGTTGTTTTTGTGGTGCATGTTGGTGTGGCGGATTTTATAGTGAGAGCTTTTGAAGTTTCAAGCTTGGCGTTCTTTCCAATCAATGGGACTTCTTCCTCTGTATTTATTTCCTCCTCCATCACATCCTCTATCACAGACTCAATTACTTTATCAAACATCTTCTTTGATTTCTTCATTCAATTTCAGGAGATTCACTGACTTCTTTCACAACCAATCGTGTGCTTCTTCTCTTCGACATGATGAGATTGAATTTTTCCTCTGCTTTGAAAAAAAAAACTTTGAACAATGTAAGTGAGAGAAAGAAGAAGAATTTATACGATTTAGGTTTTTGTGTGAGAAAGATGTGATCGAGAAAATATATAAGAAAAAATGAGATTAAAGAAACAAAATGAAGAAGGAAAGTAAGATCAGGAGCATATATTTATAAAAGATTTGAATCAAAACGGTTATCTTCGAAATATTTAAAAGATATTTTTACGTTCAACCAAAAGGTAGTTGCCATAAATATAACTGTCATTACATTTATTTCTGAAAATTTGAAATTTTTAAAATAAATTGACTAACAAAAATAATCGCCACAGGAATCTGGTTCCCTTAATGGTCTGCAACTACTCTTTGCCAACTTACTCTTCACAAGATTATGCTAAGGTACTTGAGTACTAAATTGGTCAGCTCAGCATCGCATAAGAACTTTGTGAGACCAAAAAGGAAGAAAAAAAAAAAAACAAAACAAAAACAATATGTACATATTGACATCATTTGACTAGCTAAAGGGACAAGTCAGGACATAAGAGCTCATCGTCTAATTTTAATCAAACCAAACAAGGTACAAAGCTTGATGAAAATTTTTTTGCTCAAAGGTTTTGTAAAAATGTCAACTAGTTGATCTTTTAACCTGCAAAACTCCAATTCTACGTTACCTTTTTCAACATTGTCCCTTAGAAAATGTTGCATAATGTCAATATGCTTTGTTTTAGAATGTTGGACAGGATTTTTCGAAATATTGATTACACTTGTGTTAACACATATAATGGGAACACTTCTAAAACAAATCCCAAAATCCTTTAATTATAACATTATCCATAAGAGCAGAGCACAATATGAAGCAGCTGCCATGTACTCAGTCTCTACTATGGATAAGGCCACAGAATTTTGTTTCTTAGATCCCCATGAGATAAAGCAGGAACCTCAGAAGTGAGCCATTCCAAAAGTGCCCTTCCTGTCCACAATAAAACCAGCAATTAGCCAATCATACCTCTATACCTCTATACTGCTTTGAAATCTTGCACACAACCCTACTGAAAACACTATATCTGGCCTACTAGCTGTTAAGTAAAGCAATGAGCCAATCATACCTCGATACAACTTACCCTCAACTACCTTTACCTTCTCATCAAGGCACAGTTTTTTGGAACTTGGAATAGGTGTTTCGTAGGATTTGCTGTCTAGCAAGCCATATCGTTTCAGCAACTCCTTAAGGTAATTCTGTTGATGAATCACAATTCCATCCTTGTTTTGCTTGAATTGAATTCCTAGAAAGAACCCAAGTTCTCCCGTCATACTCATCTCAAGTTCACTTTTCAACAAATTTGCAAACTCATTACACAAATCAGGATTAGTAGCTCCAAACAAAATATCATCTACATATATCTGAACCACTAGCAAATTAGTTCCCTTTCCCTTTAAGAATAGTCTCATGTCAACTGAACCTCTCTTATATCCATTTTCTAGAAATAAACTAGAAAGTCTGTCATACCAAGATCTAGGAGCTTGGTTGAGACCATAAAGAGCTTTGTCAATTTTAAAAACATGGTTTGGTAAATCACTATCCTCAAATCCAGAGGGTTGTTCCACATATACATCTTCTTTCAAATAACCATTAAGAAAGGTTGTCTTAACATCCATTTGAAGGAGTTTGAAGTTCATATGAGCTGCAAAAGCAATTAAAATCCTGATTGCTTCAAGCCTGGCTACTAGCGCAAAGGTTTCGTCATAATCAATTCCTTCCTGTTGATTGAACCCTTGGACCACTAGGCTAGCCTTGTTTCTGACTGCAATACCTGCATCGTCCAGTTTGTTCCTGAACACCCATTTAGTTCCAATAATAGACATGTTTTCCTTCCTGGGTTGAAGATGCCAAACTTGATTTCTCATAAACAAATTGAGTTCATCTTGCATGGCTAGACAAATCTGGATCCATTAAAGCAGTGTTATAATAAGTTGGCTTAACATTTGAAAGAAAAGAATAGAAAGCACAAAAGTTTATTAAAGTAGAATTCCTTGTTCGCACCCCTTTGTTAATGTTACTAATGATTAGTTCAGAGGGATGAGCGGACTTATACTTGAAAGATTTGTTCATATCAAGGTTTAAATTGATGCCTTCTAATGTTAACTGGTTCTTGTATTGGTTCCCCCTATTTCGTTGTTGCTTTGAACAGGTGAACCTGGTTCCATAGTGGTCTCAGCTACATTGTGTTGATATGGGTGAGCCTTTGAGTCAATATTTCCTTCTCTTACCTCATGAGCTACTTGATTTTGTGCCTGACCAGACTCTTCCTCTCTAGGAGAGTTGTGTGGTGAGTCTGGTTCAACACCTTCTACTTCTTTAGCTCCTATAATACTTAGCATCCCAATTTCGAATTCATCATCATCATGAACCTGCACATGCTTGCTAAACATATCAGTTTCACCAAACAGAACATGGTCAATTTCTTCAACACACAAGGTTCTTTTGTTGAGAATTTTGTATGCTTTGCTGTGTGAAGAGTATCCAATGAAAACAACCTCATCACTTCTAGGATCAAAATTGTCCAAACTTGATTTACCATTGTTGTGTACAAAGCATTTGCACCCAAAAATGCGTAAGTGTGCAATATTTGTTTTCCTTTCCCTAAGGAGTTCATAAGGTGTTTTCTTTAGTACAGGTCTCAACTTTACCCTTTTTAAAATGGAACAAGTAGTACTCACATCTTCAGTCCAGAAGTTTCGAGGTAGACCACTCTCTAGAAGCATTGTTCTTATTTCTTCTAGAGTGCGGCTTTTCTTTTCAACCACTCCATTTCGTTGTGGAGTTCTGAAAGCTGAGAAATTGTGAGATACACCGTGATCATTATAGTTGGTAGTGAAGCTACCATTGTCAAATTCAGAACCATGATCAGGCCGGATAGAGACCAGTTGATGATTAATCTTGTCTTGGACTTGTTTTTATCAAAATTTCAAATTCTTCAGAAGTTTCATTTTTAAATTTTAGAAATACTTTCCAAGTATAACGAGAGTAATCATCAACTAACACAAACACATAACTATGACCATTTCGACCTTGTACATGCATGGGCCCACACAAGTCCATGTGCAAAATTTCGAATGGTATAGTGGTGCTTAGAATCTTCTTTGGCTGAAAAGAAGACTTGACATGCTTACGTTTGGCACATTCATGACAAATATGATCTGCAACAAACTTAATGTTAGGTAAACCCATAAAGAAGTCCTGAGATCGCAGTTGGTTTAGCAAGGAAAAACTTACATGTCCATGTCTCTTTTACCACAGCCAATGGTCATCCTGTATAACATTCAGACAAGTGACACTGGTCTTAGGAATCTGACTCAAAAATGTTACGTAAACATTATTGTGTCGGAACCCTTTACAGACCAGTTCCTTTGTTTCAGTGTTAACTATGTGACAAAGATTTGTTTCAAATTTGACATGGTTTCCTTTGTCACATAGTTGAGATATGCTCAAGAGGTTATGTTTCAAACCTTCAACAAAATATACATTATCAATTGCTTGATAAAGTGTCTTACAAACTTTACCTATACCCTTGATTAAACCTTTACTATTATCTCCAAAGGTGACACTTCCTCCTTCGTGGGCTATGAGTGAAAGAAATTGACTTTCATCTCG
The DNA here is from genome assembly GCA_016808085.1 of Suaeda aralocaspica. Classification (NCBI taxonomy): domain Eukaryota; kingdom Viridiplantae; phylum Streptophyta; class Magnoliopsida; order Caryophyllales; family Amaranthaceae; genus Suaeda; species Suaeda aralocaspica. The sequence goes on along the minus strand of PYUH01000871.1, from coordinate 327,019 downwards.
TGACATGTGTCTTGATCAACCACTGCCCAAATACCAAAATGGCTTTCCTTTCACTGTAACCTGCACAAACAAATCAAGGTTTAGTTTTAGGAACCTAGATTTTCTTAGTTTCCTTGTTAATGGGAACTGGTTTGATATCGTCCTTTCAAACCCAGATTTGTTTCAAATTTGTCTTTCTTGTTTTATCATGTTTTCCATTTTTCGACAAAATTATGTGTGTGACTCTTTTGATTATGAACCTTTTAAATGTTAGAGTGATTTTTCTTATCATGTTTTTTCTTGGTCCAACAAGTTTCAATAACATGTCCATTTTTACCACAACAGGTGCATACATGTCTTTTGCAAAAACATACTTACCTCTATTGGATTAAGAAATCCAAGTCTCATCTCTCCCCAACTTTTGGGGTTGTTGAAAACTACTTCCAGAATACGCTAATCCAAAACTCATAGGATTACCAGGTTGTGAGGTCAGGATGTTTAGAGTACTTTGAGCATCAAGCAACCTGTTCATCTGTCTTAGGCAGTCACTCAAATCCTGTTCCTTGATTTTAAGTTTCTTAAGCTGAGCTTCATTATACTCTGCAACAATGGCAAGATCCAACTTTGCCCTATGAAGCTTATCCTAAAGTTTTCAAATAAATTCAGGATATGGTTCAGAATTGGTCTGAGTATTCTTGCCTTCCTCTAGCTGGAATATTTCAGCTTGAAGATCACATATTTTAGTTTCATATTCTAAATGTAAGAATTCAATATCAACACCTTGATTGTTTGAAGAAACTTTAGGGATGATATCTTTCTTTAACTCAGATATTTCAGCTTGTAAATCACATATCTTACCCTCATATTCCAAACATAAGTTATTGAAATTAGTACTCCCACTACTTGTGCTAGCAAGAGAAGTTTTGAGATCCACATGCTCTTTGTACAATTCTTCCACATCATCAACCACATAATTATAAGCTAAAATCAAGTCGGAATGCTTTGGAGTGAGGGATTTTTCTTAAGTAATTCGAAATTTATACCTTCAACTTCTTTTCCCTTAAGCTTAATAAAACCCCTTCATTATTTTGATAAAAATCTGCTTTCGAAAAAACTGATTGAGGTTTTAGCATTTCAAGTTCTATATTCTTCTGATCCAAACTTATTTCAAGCTCTGAAATTTTTTCTTTTAGCTCTTTACAAATAAGTTCAAGCTCAGCAGAACGACACTCACTAAGATCTAGATTTCGAGTTACTTCTCTTAGTTTCTTTTTTTTTGTTAGCCTTATAAGCAGCATTGCCTTTAACATTTTGTTCAATAGCAACATTTATAAAATTTAGTAACTCATCTCTTTCACAGTATCTCAATTGTTCTTGCATAATAGAAATAGTTACCTGTTCTTCATCAGAAGAGCTGCTTCTAGCCATAAGACACATGTGTCCCTTCTTTCCTAAACTGGTCTCCCTCTAGTCCACTTCTCCCATAATGCAGTCACAGAAACTAGGGCTTCACCCTCGTCACTTTCACCACCTGAGTTACAATCTCCGCAGGCAGCAAGCGTGGCTCTCTTTGTCATATTCTTCTACATTGGTCCTCCCTTGTCAGTTTTCCACTCGGGACAATCCTTGATCATATGTCCAATTTCACCATATTTGAAGCAACCAGTGCTGGTACTGGTCTTCTTTGTGTTTCCTTTGTTCTTCCAGGATATTCCTTTATATTGAGATCTGAGTCTTCTTTCAAACCTTCTTGCCATGAGACCTATCTCATCCAGATCTTCTTTATTTTCGTCTCCTTTCAAGGCCAGCCCTCGGCTTTTGGTTGTGCCTTCCTCCTTTGTGCTTACTAACATCTCATGAGTCATTAATGACCCATATACCTGTCAACCTTCACAAAACTTTCCTAACCAAATCTTCACTGGTGAAACTTTTACCAAGAGATTTTAGTTCAATAATAATTGACCTGAAACAAGTATACATATCTTTTACACTTTCATCTCGATTCATATCAAAAGTTTCATATTGAGACATAAGCATATCAACCATAGATCTCCTGACTTCACTAGTGCCTTCATAGCCTAACTCTAGAGTTTCCCATATTTCATTAGCAGTAGAGCATACCAAAATACGGCTTACCTCATTATTAGCAATACCTTGTTGAAGAAGTGACATAGCCTTGGCGTTCTTCTCGAGTGTCCAAAGATGTGTGCTATTGTATTCACTCACCTTCTTCTCTGTTCAATTAGTGTTGTTAGCCATTTTTTTTGGTCCACTTTTTATTATCGTCCAACACTCATAGTCAGTACCAATGACAAAGTTTTGCATGCAATTCTGACACCAGCGATAGTTGGTTCCATTAAATTTAGGAAGCCTTGATCCAGAATACCCATTCATCATCTCTTGAGTATTCATCTTTTCTTCCTTCTCTAGGTGAAGTGACACTTAAGGGGGGGGGGGGAATTATGTATTGTAAGGTTGTTGTAAAATTTTCAATTGATTATAAGAACCAATTCTGATGTAGCGGAAACAATAATGTAATAAAATAAACAACACTAAGATTTGACAAGTTTCGACTTCTAATAAGTCTACGTCCTCAACTCACTCATTCTTTTATTAATCAACTCAGAACAACAAAAGAGTTACACTCAATCAATTATGCACCTATGCACAATATGATTCCCCAACTTCCACCTATCGATGTTCGAACCAACCTTCAACTGTGAAGGTTCTAATAAAGATGATCCCAGATCAATTTCCCTAGCAAACTGAACTCATATAATGCTCAAATTACAACACATTGTCTCTCACTAACAATTTGCCTAAACGCTTACAAAAGAGAGAATATTAAGACCTTAATATTTTCCTTAGAATTATGGAAATCTCACTGATTTTTTTAAAATCAAATAAAATCAGTACATTATTATATATCATACTTGTCATACTTAAGAATATCTACCTTGCATAACAATCCAAGCATCCGTATAATTTTTGAAAACAATTTTGCGCGGAAAGAAACTTTCCTAAAATACGAATGTCTGAAGTAAACTCGAGAGGGCATGTTCAACACTGTTCCCAGATTGCTCCAGTGCCCTGGCGCTCGCTTACACCACTTCCAACATTGTATATACCCCCCTCTCCGTCGACACAAATCATCATCAATTCATTCGAACTTCTTCACCTCAACACACATTTACTCGAATTCTCTCTCTCTCTCTACTTTCTCTCTCTAAAATTTTATTTCAATTTAATTAAAGTTATTCGAGCTCTCGGTTCTAAGAAGTTATCAACGATTGCACGAAAGATACTTCAATTGAGGCCAACAACATCGAAATCATCATCTTGAGTTCTTCAAATATGTGATTTTAATGCTTTATTAGATAGTCGAGATGTTTATAATCAAATTAATGTAACATTGACTAATTGGTGATTCGACCTTTAATTAAAATCAATCTTAAGTAGTAACATTGCTTTAGGTTTTATGTGAATCTATGCTAAATATTTAATTCTTTAAAATCAAATAGATTTCATGTTTAACTCAAAAGACCTAAAAGCAATTTTTGATTAGCCAAAGATTAAAATCAATTAAATCCTAAACCGATCACCCAAGCATGTTTAAACTACGAATTATGTGTGCATTAACAAGAAACTCGCCTGGCCTTTTTTCCATTTGTTTGTAGGTCTAAACTGGAAATATGAATTTTATAATTCAATATTATGATTGTGAAATTACACATGAGAACAAGTAGAGGTCGCTATACGCGAGGGGACACTGTGACCTACTGTTGTCCTTAGCCTCATCCCCAAATGCAAAGATATGAGACCTTCTTATCCTTGGATGCCATTTTTGCCCTTAGGCTATGACCTAGTGGGGTTCTGTTGGTTCTCGAAAGGAGGACGATGGCGACTTCTCTACTTGGGTTTTGAGCTTCTAGACTCACTCCCTAAGCCAAGCATACTCAGACTATGCAAATAGATGAAAGACATTCAATGTCTGTAAAAAGGGCACGTGGGCCCCCAAAGCCCCGGGTCCAAAGTTTAACGACATCACTAGGGATATTCTTTTATTTATAAAGGAGAGTGGTCGAAACTTGAAAAGTCTTGTAACTTCATAGTTATAATATTGAATTCTATTGGCTAGGCAAGACGCAAGCAATTCCCACATGAGGGTCTTGCTTTAGGATAAACGTCTCTTAAAATATATTCTATACTTGAGACACCCTCGGTGGACCGACGTTAAGGATGATTAGGTGACCTACCTAAGGCCATTCTTTAATTGAAGTACATCCCAACCATGACGTGTGAATTATATGACTTATGTGATTCATAATTGATGCCCCACTTGGATCACCACTGAGTTGTAGTGTGGATAGTTGGACACACCCTTGTCAAGGAACCCTTTTGGAAACCCTAAGCCTTACTGAGAAAATCGAAACTAAATTAAAATCATGTTGACTAACTGATGTGGATTTTAAATGGTACTCGCAAATAACACCTAAAACTCACGATTTTGCCAATTAAATCTCCACTCCTAGATTAATTTAATTGAAGACTAATTAATCAATACACTCCTGTAATTAATTAACTAGGATCTAAATTTATTTATCACTCTTGACTCACAGATTTATGATGAAAATTTGAACAAATTGAATCTCACAACTTGCGCAATTTTAGGAAAAATATTGTATTGAAAAATTCAATGCATAAAACTTATTTAATTTACATCCTAATGTTGAGATTATTTATAGGTATAATCATCAATAAAATCCTAGCTAAAAATAACTAAGAAACACGTGAAAACAAGTAGGAAAATACACCCACTTGTGCCACTTGCACAAGTTGCTCAACAAACTCAAGATAAGATTGCCACATCATGCAACTTGCAACTTGATCTTATCTTGTCTTACAAACTGTAACTAACTAAGTAATCAAGAAAATATCCTAACAACTTGACTAACTAATTAATAAACAAGATAATCATCAGAAATTACACTTAAAATTACGAAAATAACTTGTTGCCCAAGTTTTTGAAAGATCGTCAAAATCCACGCCATAATGCTCTGTCCATTTTTGCGCAAATTCAAGAACTCCAAGAAACTTCAAGAAATGCTTCAAGATCCAATCTTTTAACCAAGAAACCTTCAAGAAACCATTCTCCATGTATTTTAGCATATTTATGATGATCAAGACTCCACAAGAACCAATAATAATAATGTCCAAAATGAGAAAACCCTATCAAGTATTCAAGTGAAATGGGAAAAAACTCATGGACCAAACCAACTTCTTCCCCGTAACCACCATGTGTATCTATCCTGTGAGTGCATTAATAATCTGTTAAACTTTTTTTTAATGACTCACTCCACCAGTGACAAGCATATTAATGCTTAATAGTTAATAGTGTTGGCTAGGAATCCACCACCATCACATGTCTCCACAGTGTCAGTGCTCACCATTATCATTGTCACCGAAACCTGTGATTTATTCTTATCAAACCCAATAGGATTTATTAATAGGTTGATTGGCTCATACACTTTTGGTGTATCATAGGATATCTGACTTCTATTCAAATTCACATCACTAACTTCTACAACAACTCTAAACTAACTAATTATACCAGAAACTTGTCCAAAACCTTCCCTATATGATCTTTATTCAATCCCATACTTTATTTTAATTTTTATTTTGCAAAACACTTGATTTTCGATAATTTTCAAAAAATAGCAGCTTTGTAAAATTACTGAAAAAGTCTTTAAAACTCTTCTAAATATTATTATTCGATCCTAAAACATTAGATTCATGTCCTAAGATTATCATATATTATTTTGATGTATTAAAAACTAGTATAACTTATTATTCACATGCTACTATTTTTATTGTGCATGAACACATGTTAATATAAATTCACAGTAATATATATATATATATATATATATATATATATATAT
>PYUH01000871.1:211308-319607 GCA_016808085.1 Suaeda aralocaspica | reverse complement strand
TATATATATATATATATATATATATATATATAATATATTCAAAACTCATTGAAACCTCATTAAAATTTCATAAATCAATCCCAAAACATTTTTGCAATCTCATACTATCATTATTCATCTAACTTATGCTCTAAAATAATTTTTCACGTTTTAAAACATATTCATAATATTTTTACTCTTAGTTTCCATGACTTTAAAAATTTGACGGCAATGTTAATTATCTTTAAAAACCTTTACAAACAATTCTAAACTTCATAAAATCATTACAAATTAATACTACAACTATCTATGATCATAATTTGAATGTTTAGAGTATTAAAAATCATAAAACTAAAAATTTCATAATTTTATAAAACCTAATTTTTATAATTTCATGAACAACTTTATAAACATAAATTTTAAATCCTAAAACATGATCATAACTTATAGAACATGATTAACACTATAAAACATGCTTAAACTTAATTATAAACATGAATTTATGCAAGATTGAATTAAAAAGAAAAGAGGAAGATTTTTTTTAGAAGAGTCTCGAAAATACACCAAAAGAGGAGGAAGAAGAAGAGTGGTGGCCGGTGCGGTGGCAGCTAGCGACTGCAGGGGGTGCGGGAGGAAGACCGGCGGCGAGCAGCTGGCGCAAGGGATGAGCTATGAAATTTTTTTTCTCCATTTTTTTTTAAATCCTAGCTCTCAAATTGCATTATAAATCTGAAAATTCTAGTTTTAAGTTGTATTTAGAGGTCCAAAGTAGGTTTGGTGAAATTAAATATACCCTTAGTGCTCGAAATTACTTTTGTGTCATTGTTTTACACAAAATTTAGAAAACCTTGAAAATTCTAATTTTAGAAACTTGTTAAAATATTTAATAAAATTCGTAGTGACATAAAATATTGTTTATAAACTTTAGAAAACATAATATAGTTATTTTGAGTAACAATGAATTAGATTTTCTTTCTTTAATATATTTATTTAACATAAATTCTTGAAGAAAAAGAACTAAAAATTCACATAAAATATGAAATTAACTCCTTAAAATACGTGAAAATATGGGGTATCACAGTCTACCACCCTTAAAAGAAGTTTCGCCCTAAATTATTTTAGCAAACTCTAATAGAGACTGCATTTCTTTCAAAACTTTTCATTTTTATCCTAAGTTCTTGTAGTCTTTAGATACTAAGACATTATTTCCATAAATCTTTAGTAAAAGACGTAAAAATTTGCAAAATTTAGGGTAACAACGCACGAATTTATATCACACTCTACCCCCTTAAGAATTGAGTTACATCCACGTAACTCTACTAACCTGAAATAACTATATATACTTTTCTCTCATCATATCCTCAGCTTCCCACGTTGCTTCTTCAGTTTCTTGGTTAGACCTCAACACTTTGACTATTTTGACACTTTTCCTACAAGTATCCTGAACCTTACTATCAAGTATCTTGATTGACATATGTTCATAAGTTAAACTTTTGTCTAACTCTATCATTTCGGGTTGCAACACATGTGACTTATCCGGCACATACTTCCTTAGTTGAGACACATGATAAACATTTTGAACTTTTCTCAACTCCATTGGTAATGCTAGTTTATATGAAACCTTTCCAACTCTTTGCAAGATCCCATAGGGTCCAATGCATTTTGGGCTTAATTTTCACGTCCTTTCAAACCTCATTACACCTTTCATCGGTTATACCTTTGGTAACACCTTATCACCAACTTTGAACATGACTCTTCTTCTTGATGCTTTTGGTCCACACAGGATTTCTGTCTATCCTGTGAATCTTGAATCTTTGCTTGTATGACTCTTACCTTATTGTTAGTTTCTTCAATCATTTGAGGTCCTAAAATTACTGTCTCACTTATGTCACTCCATTATAAGGGACTTCTGCACTTTCTTCCATATAAAGCCTAAAATGGTGATGTAATACCCCATATTTTCACGTATTTTAAAGAGTTATTTTCATATTTTATACGTATGTTTTTAATATTTTTATTGAGAAATTAAATTCCATAACAATATTAAACAAAAAAATTTTCATAAATTTTAATTAAAATAATTATTTGATGGTTATAAATAATATTTTATGTTTTATTAAGTATTTTGAAAAGTTTTTAACAATATAATTTTTAGAATTTCCTAAATGGTTTTAAAACAAGGGCATAAAAGTAATTTCAGACAAATCCTACTTTGGGGTCTATAAATACCCCTTAATACCCTAAATTTTCATAATTAAATTGCAACTTAGTGATTAAGGATTCCAAAAATTTTGACAGAGAAAGACGAAAGAAAAAAAAAGAGTTAGAAAAGTCGCCGGAAAAAGTAAAAAAAACTTCCGCCGGCCACCACCGTGCACCACTCCTCTTCCTCCCTTTTTGGTATTTTACGAACTTTTTATACAAAAAACAAAAAAAAAATTATTCTTTGTTTCTTTTTGAATCAATCTTGCAAATTCATGTTTATATTTATGATTAATCATGTTTCTATGATTTTCATCATGCCTTAATGAAGCTATGAATTTGTTTGAAGCATGAATTTATTTATTGATCTTGAAATTTTTAATTAGGGTTCATGAAATTATGAAATTCTTGATTTTTATGGTTTTCAATGATTTAAACTTCAATATTATCATCAATAATTGTTAGAAGAATTTATGATAATTTCATGAAGTTTAAATTAATTTGTAAACGCTTTAAACATAAATTATATTGCTGTCCAAATTTTGCAATCATGAAAATAAATAGAATAAATATTATGAACATGTTTTATTTTATGAAAAATTATTCTAAAGCATAGATTTGTTTCATGATGTTTTAAGTGGATTTTAAAAGAATTTTAGGATAACTGATGATGTTTTTATGAGTTTCTAATCGGCTTTAGATGAATAAATAAAGCTGTAAATTTTTATGAACACATATTTATGCCCAATAAAAATAGTACCATATAACATAGTAAGTTATAATTGTTTTTAATGCATCTAAGTATTGTATATAGATTTTAGGTTATGACTATAGTGTTTTATGATCAAAATATGATATTTAGAAAGGTTTAAGAGTGTCCTTAAGGAAGTTTACAAAGCTGCCATTTTTGGAAAATTACTGAAAATCAAGAATCTTGCAATAGATAAATTAAAATATAGTATGGAACTGAATCGAGACTATATAGGGAATGTTTTGGACATGTTTCCAATGTAAAAAGTTAGTTTAGAGTTGTTGTAGAACTTCGTCACAAGGTTTTAATTTAGTTTCCGTTTTCTCTTTGTAGGAAACATGGATCTAGTTTACTTTTAGATGTTCTGGCGGTTCACCACTACAACACAAGGTACGTAAGTAATAAAGACAAACATAGAAACTAGAACTCATGCTTGGTTGATCTTATATGACATGTTGTTGTTGCTTGACTTGCTTGTGAATTGACAGGTTTATGAAACAATTAGAAGCATGATTTTATATTGTTTTGACATTCCACATTTTAGTAATATAAATTATTCATGATTTAATTGGAATGTTATAATTAGTTTAAAAGTTGGCCAATAGCTTGCTTAAGAAGGAAAGAAGTTATTTGAGTTGATTAGTTACTTAATCAACAAGAAAGGTAGTATGTGAATATTAATTCACAAGATTAATAGAAGTTAATGGGCAAATATTATTTTCATACAGTGTGCCACTCACATTTTAATGTGTGGTCAAGGAGAAAGTAAATAGTTAGCCACCCATAGTTAATGTGTGGTACAAGAAGTTTAATTTAATTAAAGGACACACAAGATTATTTTTAGAATCACTTTAAATCGAAGATAATTAATATGACTTGTTTGAATTTATGCATGCTTTTATGTGGTATTATGTGTGAGTCATAACGATGTTAAACCGATTAATCACGTAAAGTGAAAGAGGATTCGCACCAAAACTCTTGGAACGTATATACCTTGAGTATGAGCAATGGGAGGAGTCGTATGAAACAGTGATCTATGACTTATAAGTGGAGTACAAGACGTTGTACTCTTTTATATTTTTAATGCGCTGGAATTCCGCCCACTTTATGTGACAGAGGTAATACCTTCTTGGAGCGGCTCCTAAGTTCGTGCCCAATAGGGTGATTTTAAAGGAAAGGGTACCCGTTCGATGCGAAATGCAAAGTTAAATATAATCATTAATTTGTTTAAGTTGATTCTATACACAGGTGAAGAGTTGTCAACGATAAGATGTATGTATGCTTTTATTTTATTTTATTTTATTTTTTCGTGCTGCATAGTCTTTTGTAGTTATGGAGTCAGCTTTGCTAACTTTTTGGTTTTGTGTGCATGTCTTTGTCTTGGAATTGGACTTACGATAACCCACTTATTGGCGAGTAGTTGTATAGAATAAGAAAAGCTAAAGGTACAAGTGGGCATAAGTCATTCATGCTGGGCTGGAGCGAGAGTGCTTGAATCGTAGTTTTCATGGTTTCTTAATTTATTTGTTTATGGATCTATTTAACTATTGTTGGATGTTGTTTAATTTTGAAGTTTAAGTTTTGGTTTTGAAGGGACATTAATATGGTTCCGAAATGTAATTAAGTTTTAAGCTGATTTTTCTTTTGGTTTTGTTTGGTTTTGGTTTTGAAATTATTTTTGAGGTTTAAGTTTTTAAATTGGTTTGCTTTTACAGACTTCCACTGTAGTACTTTGATAAATGCCTTTGTCGTTATCACAGTGGTGGTAACGCTTTGATTTTTCCTCGTTATTTAGGAGTTTTAATAATTAAATTTTTTCTTTAATATTTATAATATGTTTTCTGGAAAATCTACAGAAGGAAGTTAGGAAACGTCAGGGTGTTACAAAGTGGAATTAGAGCGTAGTTGTCGAAATAAAATAAAATTTTATTTTTGAGGGTACCCTAATTTTTATGTTGCGGAAGAGGAATTTCTTATTTTAGGAAGTAAATGAAAGGAATATTTTTTTCTAAAATTAGTAATTTCCGAAAGTAGAAAGTTTATAAAAATAAATGTTTTAAAATCATTTATATGTGCAGGTATGCAAGGAATTTAGGTATCTACTATGTGTTATTGCTTTAATATCTTGTGGTGCGATTGATTAGGAAGTCCATAGCCTTTTGTGCCTTTATACCTCAAATTTCCATCTTCATGGATTTTGATGTCCATAGCCTTTCCTGCCTTTAGTTTCTCCTTTATTTTATCCAGTTTCACATCTTCATCATGGTTCTCCTTGATCTTCTCAAACACCGTTGGTTGGATACTAATACTGCAAAGTATTCCTTCCAACGCTCCCTCCTTCACTATCTCCGAATTCATCCTCTTGATAGCTCTACATAGTTCGTCAGCGACTATAAGAGAATTCACTCCATGCTTTGTTTTATGACTTAGAGCATCCGCCACAACATTGGCTTTCCCTTCATGGTATTGGATATCTAAATCATATTCATTGATCAATTCAAGAAATCTTCATTGTCGCATGTTCAAATCCTTTTGAGTGAAAAAGTAGTTTAAGCCCTTGTGCTCCGTGTAGATTCTACACTTTACTCCATAAAAGTAGTGTCTCAATATCTTCAAGGCAAACATGATTGCTTCTTGCTCGAGATCGTGGGTGGGATAGTTGTAACACCCTGGAATTTCCTGACTTCCTTGTCTAGATTTTTCGGAAACATAATGAATAATAATTTTTAAAACTCCTAAATAACTAGGAGAAAGCACTACCGTCACCGTGATAACTGCTAAGGCATTTATCAAAGTACTACAGCGGAAGTCTTTTAAAACCAGAACCAATTTAAAATGCAAACTCAAAAATAATCCCAAAACTATAATCAAACAAAACCAAAAGAAGATCAACTTGAAACTTTATTACACTTCGGAACCATATTAATGGTGAATCATCCTCGGAACCAAGAAAGCTGCCTCACCTAGTGATGAATCCTCTGACAACGAATCATCCAAGGAAGAGGTGTGTGTTGAACTTGTTGTACTGTTGAAAATTTTATTCAGCCGTGTTGCTCTAGCTGATTTTTAAACTGGCAGTGTTTGTTAAAATTCAAGGATGCACCTAAACCTGCTGTAAAACAGCCTGCTAATGCAACAAAGAATGGTCCCGTTGCATCAAAGAAAAAGGACGAATCAAGTGATGACAGTAGTGATGGCGATAGCTCAGACGAAGAGGTGAGTGATTTCTTTCCTTTCATGTTTATAATTTGTGCACTGTAATAGTTGGTGTATTCTTTTGTCACAACCAATGTTTTCCTGCATGTCAATGCGTTTTTCTTTTATTACAAATGTAATTGACAAAATGAATAAGGATTCATTGGGTTTCCCTTTAAATCTCTCAAATTTAGGAGACATGCTATAAGAGATGGAAAATTTGACCCTTTCCCCAATACCCTACCCTTATCATCACTGGCTCTTATATACGGCACTGTTTCAATTTGTCTAGGGCTTTGTTTGGTTAAATCAGGATAATAGATGGTTTAAGGTCCTTCGGGCGTAGGCGAGTATGGGTGAAGTAAGTTAAACAAGTGTTGGTTGAGCCTCATTCTGAGGCAAACTTGATGATGTCTTCTAACATATTCTCATTCTTTCGAAACCTTAATGAATACTCACTTATTTTTTTTGTCATTATAATTGTTTGCAATTTTTTCTCTGAACATTCCATGACCTGCTAGTTCATAATGCAGACTGTAGCTGCTGCAAAGCCAGCTGCAAAAGCAGCTAAGCCTGATAGCAATAGTGATGAAGAATCCTCAGAGGAAGAGTCTGAGGAGGAGCCTGCAAAGGCTCAGCCAGCTAAAAAGCTCAGGGGTTATATTTTTTGTCTTACGTATAAGTTGGTTAATTTGGGTGCTGTATTTGCTATTTTGCTACCTACTTTCACCTTGTTGTTCGTCTCCTCTTTGAAGTTGGGCCTTATGTTGGATATTTTTGTAGGTTACTGCCAATGGTGCTAAAGTTGCTAAGAAAGAAAGTAGTAGTAGTGAGGAGGAGAGCAGCTCTAAGGATGAGAAGGAGCCTTATGTGGGATGTGTTGATGGTTGGTCAAATTCAACTTTAAGTAGTGCTTGTTTTGTAGCTTGTTTTAGGTGTTTGTTTTTGAGTTGTTTTTTTCTTTTTTATGCTTTGGCTTGTTTTGTATAGATGGGTTCCAATTGGTTTTGGCTTGGTTGAGTCAACCTCCCAATAACCAATTTTAGGTTGTACTTGTTTTTTTTATGATTAATAAAATGCTTACATTTGCACCAAAAAAAAAAAAAAATAACAAATACAAATAAGCAATCAAAACATAAAAAAATAAAAAAAATTGTAACTTTTTTGCGAGGGAATTAGCTAACTTTGTGAAGGAATTTTTCGTCGCAAAATAGCTAACTTTGCGAGGGAATTTTCTGTCGCAAAATAGCTAACTTTGCGAGGGAATTTTCCGTCGCAAACTTCAACAATTCCGTCGCTAATTTGGAAGTTTGCGACAAAAATTTTAGTGAGGGACATTTTGCGACGGAATTTGTTAAGTTTGCGACGGAATTTGTCCGTCGCAAAATAGATGTTATCTTGTAGCGTATATGGTCTCTATTCAATTCCATACTTTATTTTTATTTTTCCATTGAAAATACTTGATTTTCGGTATTTTTCCAAAAGTAGTAGCTTAGTAAAATTCATCAAAAACACATTAAAACCTTTCTAAATATAATAATCTGATCATAAAACACTATAGTCATGTCCTAAGATCAATATACAATACTTAGATGCATCAAAAACAATTATAACATATTATGTCCCATGCTACTATTTTTCTTGGGCATGCATAAACATGTGTTCAATAAAATTTCAAGTTTTACTCATTCATTCAAAACTCCTTACAAAATCATCTAAACATCATAAATTCATCATACAACTGTTTTACAATCCACAATCATCATCACGAATCAAATCTATGCTTTAGAATTACTTTTCATAACATAAAACATATTCATAATATTTATGCCATTAATTGTCATGATTGTAAAATTTGGACAGCAATATAATTCAACTTTAAGACTTTTAAAAACCAATTAAACGCTTAGGAATCTATGTGTGCATTAATCATGACCCGCTTAAGAATAAAAAGTTAACTTTTCTCTCTATAATTTTCCTTTGGCTTTCCACAGACTTCTCGTTGACTTTTTCTGGTGGCGTTTTTCTATTGGTCTCTCGTCAGACGACGGCCACGATGCTTAAAAAGAAGAAACAGGTTACCCCACAACCTCGCCAGATGGCTCCCTCTACTGCCAATGTTGGGATTTGCCGATCTTCAACTCCCCCCTGTAACTGTTAAGGATAAGGAGCTGGTGACTCCACCGCCGCATTTTGTGCATCCATCTGCTGGTTTAGTGAGACGTGATGAGTTGTAGGCTATATTAAAGAGTTTAATCAAGTTTATTTGCGACCTGGGCTGATGCAATCCAATGGAACAGTACCTAGGGTTTCTGCGGTTAATGTTCCATTGAATTTCCCTTCAGAGAAATCTTCCCCTGTGGTGGCTACTTCAGTTGAGAAGTAGGTTGAATCTAGGAATGAATGGGTTGGGTTGTTTAAGGGTAATTATCATGCTAAGGATACTCGTTTGAATTTATTTGCCCCTGTTGTTAAGGGAAGAAGGTAGCTTAGATTCAAGATTCTGATCTTAAGGTTGAAAATGCTAAGTGGTCTAATGAATTGTATTTTATGTTGTTGTTTATTCTCCCATCATTGCTGCAGTGAGTCATATTTTAACCCAGCAATGGGAGAATATCGGTAAACCTGCAATTTTTTGGCATCAAGAGGGTTATTTTGTTATTAATTTTAAAACTGTCGAGGATATGCATTCCTTGTTATATTCTGTCCCCCATATGTTTATTAGTAAACCAATTATTGTTAAGCCATGAAGTGCTAGTTTTGACTTTCACTCAGAGATTTTTAGGGTGGTTCCTTTATCGGTTAATTTACCTAACTTACCTCTTAATTGCTGGACAGGTGACACTCTTATTAGGTTGGCACGTACTTTAGGCTCCCCAGTGTGTGTTGATGAATGCACTTCTAAGCATTTGAGGATTTCTTATGTTAGGTTGCTAGTAGTGATTGATGTGACTCGGCCTTTGCCTAAGTATGTTTCTGTTTTAAACACCGCTGATATAGTAAGCCTATCCACCACGACCCATATGGTATCATTTTGATTCCTCGACTTTGGTAAGCAAGTTATAAATTCTATTCATATGCAATCCCACTTCTATCCTGGTATCTCAAGTGGTTGGACTTCTCCTGGTGGTCTTTAATGCTCAAATTTAATTTTTTTACACGTAAGACACTTGCTCACAAATGTAGCCGCTTCCCTTTTCATCCTAGGCCACGAATACACCTTCTTCAAATCCTTATACAACTTTTCGCCTCTAGGATGCACCGAATGCGGTGTATTATGACCTTGCTCCATGATTCTCCGTTTGAAATCTTCACACTCTTGTTGTACAAACCACCTTTCTTTATACCTGAAGCTTCCATCTTCATGGATTTTGAAGTCCATAGCCTTTCTTGCTTTTAATTTTTCCTTTATTCAATCCAACTTCACAACTCCCTCCTTGTACTCCTTAATCTCCTCAAATACTGTTGGTTGGACACTAAGATTACAATGTATTCCATCCAACTCTCCCTACTTTACTGTCTCCAAGTTCATTCCCTCTATGTCTCTACACAGCTCGTTAGCGACCATTACAGAATTCACTCCATGGTTCGTTTAACAGCTTAGAGCATCTGCTACTACATTGGCCTTCCCTTCATGGTATTGGATATGTAGATCATAATCCTTAATTAACTCAAGCCATATCCTTTGTCTCATGTTTAAATCTTTTTGAGTGAAAAATTACTTTAAACTCTTCTGGTCAGTGTAGGTCCTACACTTTACACCAAACAAGTAATGCCTCCATATCTTTGAAGCAAACACGATCTCCGCTAGCTCGAGAGCTTGAGTAGGATAGTTTGCTTCGTATGGCTACAACTGTGGTGAATCATACGCAATCACCTCTTCTATTTTTCATTAAAATACATCCCAAACCATTTTTGGAAGCATCACTGCCCATATCGTAAGAATCACTTCAATCTGGCAAAGTCAGCACTGCAGCCGTAGTCAAACGCTCCTTTAAGGTCTAAAATGCCTCTTCACACTTATCACTCCACACAAACTTACAGTCCTTCTTCATTAGCAACGTCATTTGTTTAGCAATTCTTGAAAACTCCTTCACAAACCTCCTATAATATCCTGCTAACCCCAAGAAACTTGGTACATTCGTCACATTCTCAGGTGTAGGCCACTCTTTTGCTGCTTTGATCTTGGCTGGATCTACTTCAACTCCATCTTTTGACACGAAATTTCCCAAGAATTCAACTTTCTCCAACCAAAACTCACATTTTGAGAACTTAGCATACAATTTATCCTCTCTTAGTGTCATCAAAATTGTCCTCAAAAGTTCTATATGTTCCTCTTTACTCTTGGAGAACATCAGAAAATCATCAATAAAAACTACCACAAACTTATACAAGAACCGTTGAAAGCTCCTATTCATTAAGTCCATGAAAAATGTTGGGGCATCCGTTCACCCAAAAACGCATAACAGTGAACTCATTATACCTCTTACGAAAAGCAATTTTTGCTATGTCCTCATTAGCAATTCTCAATTGATTGTATCCTAACCATATATCAATATTGGAAGACATAGTAGCCCCTTTCAATTGATTAAACAAGTCGTCAATCCTCTGTAAATAATACTTATTCTTGATCGTCACCCTATTCAACTCTCTATAGTCAATACACAACGTCAATCTCCCATCTTTCTTCTTTACAAACGGCACTGGTGCTCCCCAAGGTGAAGCACTAGGCCTAAAGTAACCCTTTTCCAACAACACCTATAACTGCTCTTTCAACAGACTCATTTCCACAAGTCCCATCCTATGTGGTGCTTTGGAAATAGGTGTTGTTCACGGCACTAAGTCTATGGTAAAGTGATAAAAGTGAGAATAGCAATAAGGATATTGTTCACAACTTTGAATGTTTGTATGTCAATAGCAAGGATGAGACCATGAGGGAACTAATTGCTTACGGGCATACAAGCCATATGGGTACATCAATGGTTTAGATTTGTATGTGCATAATCACACACACTTAGGGTGGCACGAAAATAAAGGAAAGAATGGTGGAATTTTGTGGAACGAGATGGTTTTTACCTATGGGGTTTTCCCCCTGCATTTGCTAGGGTTTTTCTTATTTTAGGCATTGAGTCTTTTTCTTGTGGAGTCTTGATCATCATTCTCAACCTTAAAGATATGGGAAATGACTTATTGAAGGTTTCTTGATTAAAAGATTGGATCATGAAATGTTTCTTGCAATTATGAAGTATTGCTTGGAAATGGCGCAAAATTGAAGAGGGAATAGAGAAAGAAATTCGTGCCAAATGATTACGAACAGAACAACTTCCTAAAGATGCATGCCTTCAAGCAAGGACATAAAAGTGTGGAGGAATATCTCAATGATTTTGAAAAGATGTTGATATTATGTGATCTGGAGGAAACAAAAGATCTAAAGGTTGCCCGATTTGTTGTAGGATTGGATGACTCCATAAAGGAGAAAGTTAAATTACAACCTTATTGGACATATGAGAAAATCTTTAAGGTGGAACTAAGAGTGGAAAAGAATGGGAATTTAAAGAAATTGTAGACATCTAATTTAGTGCCCGGTCCCGTGATAAGACTCCATGATGAACAATAAAACCCACTTCTCTAGATTATTGGACAATTGATGTTATTGGACTTAATTTTACTATTTTTCTTAAATTACAAAATAATTTTTCAAAAAGCCCATTTATATTATTGGATTTTTATATAAGCCCAATATTTGGTTTAAAAAAAAAAACGAGTTTTAGCGTAGCGCGACTCAGCAAGTCGCGCTAACGCAGCAGCGTGACAAGCAAACCAGCGCTAGCTGCACAGCGTGATAGCTTGTGTCACACTGGCAGGTCAGCGTTACTAAACTTGTAATGCTACCTGGTCAGCATGATAAAACCTGTCGCGCTACACATTTTTCTTATATATACCCTGTTTTCTTCTCTAAAACGGGACTCTTGACTTTCTTGATTTTTTCTACCCATTCTCACACTTCCAAAACCGATTCTCTTATTCTCCTAAACCTACATTCTCTCTCTTTTTTCTCCTCTTCTCTTTACACTTTTTTCTCCATCAAATTATTTTTTTATTTCATTTCTAGTAAATTGGGTTAATTTCTTATTATTACGAATTAAATTCGAAACTTTGTCCAAATTAATACTCGAAGAAACAATAATCAAGCGAGAAGTGTAAGTTTTCTGAGAGTCTTAAATTAAACTTTATATATTGATTGTTGTATTTATTTATTTGTATATTTATTTCAATTTTTCACAATATTTTTGTTAAAAGACTTAATTTAAATTAATTTATCACATTATACTAAGATAATTGTTTTGGACAAATTGTATCATGCTAGGAAAATTGAATTAATCATAACGACAACTAAATTAATTAGTTTTATATGATTTCACCATAATAATAGTAATTTTGTGTTAGGTTGTAAATTATTATTTTGTGGTTCTTTATATAACTTGTGTATAATTGAGAGAAAACTAGTAATGGCCGCCTACGGGCTAATATGACGCACTCTGCCATATTAGTACCTTCACCCCCGAATCCAATCTTTGGTTCGTAAGATCGTAACTTGGAGTCATCCCCATGGGATCGAAAGGGTTATTCGTGCAATTTAAATTATCGTCCCGTATTCGTGTCCCATTCGTAATCAATCTAAATACACGGTTTATGAGTTTGATACCTAAAATTCATTGGCGACTCCTTACTAGCATCGTCCGTATTCGTTCATATTATCTCACTCGAAAAAAGATAATTAAAAAAAACAAAAAAAAAACACTAAAATAGCGTAGCGTGACAGACTTTTTCACGCTAATGTCGCAGCGTCACAAAGTTTGCTGCTCTACATCTGCAGCGTGACAAACTTTGTAGCGCCGCATAGCCAGCGTGACAAACTCTGTCACGCTACCATGCTAGCGCGACTGAAATTCTTGCACTCCTGTTTTTTGCAAAATGCTTCTAAAAAAGTCCATTTCACCTTTCCTTAAGCCAATTTTTTAGGTCTAACTTTACCTATGGACGGTTTCGGAAAGGTGACAAAAAATTTGGGACCCTAAAATCCGGGGCCCCTACAGTGGCGACTCCACTGGGGACTAAAGGAGGGTGAGACTTGAAAGTTTTCTCTGAAATTATACACTTGTTATATTTAGAACATTTGCATTTTTTAGTCATATTGCATTCATGTAACATACACTTGGCCTCCATGTGTTTAAAAGATGCCGTAGGATTGCCGTGATACTTCTATATTTCGGGGAGGAACTGTTGACTTGGTGGGGCCCATGGTCTCTAAGCAACCGAGCAAGATAGAACCTTATCCCAACTACATCAGTTTCTAAGCCGCCCATGGTACATAGATGGGAGAAACTTCATAACTAACGGTTATTATACCGCAAAGTGTTGGAGCACACTCCTTAGATGTAGGACCTTTTTGACCGACTATGACTGATAGTAGTTTGATTGCATTATTTTGTAATTATTGCTTCCTTTTTGTTTTGTATAGTTGCTTGTTTTGCTTTTTTATATTTTGTGCATATTTAGATTTTTAGAGATTTTCAAATCTTTTCAATCACAATATTTTATTAGCTACCTAAATTAAATGATTACATAAAATATTTTCCATAATTTAAATTATATTCTTTGATATCATTTGATTACTTAGAAGATTTTTTTATATATACAAATATATTTGATTTAGTTAATAAAATATTGCAAAAGATATTATTAATTAAATCCTTGATCTTCTTAGGATTTGATTAATAATTAATTCCTTTCATTTAGAAATTTATTAGTTTAATTCCAAATTTCTAATAAGTCTAACTATCTCACTTTCCCTTATATTATTTTCAAAAAATCAAACACTTACAATAAATTTTTAAAAAAAAAAAAACTAAAAAAAAAAAAAAATCCATCAAGGTTAATCATGATATTTATATTTTTTTATTAATTTTTATTTTTCCTATGAGATTCCCATCAATTAACCTTGATTGTTATAACTCTAATTGTTGAGTCTCGTTTCTTTTTTCTTCTATTTTTCTTCTATCTTTTTTTGTCTTCCCTCATGATCTCTTTGTAAGGATCCAATAATGATAATATGAAGATTACTAATTGCTTGACAATGCACGATTTTCATCACTGTTTTTAATGACTCACATACAAATAACATCATCACCAATCTTTCAAAAGTTCGGTCTAATAATAGGCCCATATAGACCTAAATAACATATATATGGGCAACATGGACATGAATCCAAACCCATTAAATACAAATTTAATGATAACTTAGCAAAAAGCAATAGAAACTTGCAGTGTAACTAACTTTACAACGTTACACAAACAACACAACTCTTCTAATTGCGCTACACTGTTAGCGTCACAAGTTTAATAACGCTACCTTACTAGCGCTACTTCTTTTGTCACGCTACAAAACTAGCGCTAGAACTTTTTTTGCGCTAAAAAGTTATGTATTTGAATAGTTTTGATGAATATGTAGTATTTATTTGAAATTACTTATACATAATTAAATCATAATTAACCCCAACTAAAAGGGTTTTAAGTTATTTTAGAGCCCGTTATGGTTCATTAAAAACCCACTTTGGTTTTTTTTCAACATTTCATCTATTAACACATACTGAATGGACACATTCTTTTAAGTGCAATCATTATAATATGAAATTGCAAGGGTTGCTACATATTATTGGCATACGTAATGATGAAAAAATGCCTAATGTAAACAAAAGAAAATTTGTTTCCTTTAGAAAGTGAAAATACGTGCTATATTACTACTGTTTTCTAAACACTCCACCCCACCTTTGCATGAAACGCATCATTCTAAGTATTTCAATTAAGAGCCCATGGTTCAACCTACTCCTAAATGTTAGATTTAGAATCTATTGATCAATAGACCCAAGGTCTATAGTTTGGACTGAAATATAATGAAGTTTCAATCAATTATGGTCATTATTTAAAATTCTTCAAATGCAAGCTCAAGAAAATTCGAAGAACATTATTCAAGACGATGTAGACGCATACATACAAGAAACATGATTTGGACCAAAACTAGAACTCCATTCACTTTCTTAGTTTAATTTCTCTGTTTTCTTTTCTTTTCTTCTTCTTTCATGGTAGAGTTGGAGACTTATGTTGCCAAGTATCATTTATGTACTAATCTCAACTATCAATAAAATGAAATTCATTTCATCTTCAAATTGTACATTCTCTCTCTACTCATCATGTCTTGCTTAAACAATTACAAGTGAATGAACTCATCAAGTTCAGTTAATCAACATGGCAATCAAGAACAAGTTAAAGCATAATTGGCATAATATAGACTACGTTGTTCATATCAAATGCATCCTCAATTTGACGCATCCACACATTGAACAACTTACTCTATATTTTACATCCTTTAAATTAAATGTGTCAATTACTTAATTAAGTTATTAAAGCAGAGTGGTTCAAATAAATTCTCTTTTGGGCAACAAACTTTACTTTATTAACCATTGATAAGTTGATATTTTATATGTATTTTACCCCCGATCCCGAGTGATTTTTTAGCTCTAATACGGCTCTTTTGAGCCATTTTTACTAACTTTTGCTATTTCGAGTGTTTGTTGTGCTTTTTATTAGATTTTACAGGAATCGATGATTTATCGTTGTTTTCCGAGCCTTTTGAAGCACTTGAAGAAGTTAGTGAAGAGTTGAAGTCATTTAGGAAGCTTAACCGAAGATTAGAAGTGCTAAAACGAAGAATTAAAGAAGTAATTAAGAAAGAACGAGCAAAAACCGAGAAACGAAGGCAAACAAGCTGCCCACCCGGACCGAAGCTGTGCGCCCGGAAGAAGGCTGCACGCCTGGAGGGACCGGGCGGGTGGCTCCGAAGACTAATTTCCGTGTGTTTTCCCTTGTTTAGCCTAAGTACTTAAGTGTTTAGTCTCCTAATTAGTCATAAAGCCTTTTTTCACTTTAGAACCCTAGTTTACTCTAAAATTCTCTCAAAGTGTAGAATTCTTTTCAATCTTTCAATCAATAATATTCAGGTTTTATTTCAATCTCAATTCTTGTTCTTAATTAATGTTTATTATTATTTTCAATTTATGTTCTTAGTTTTAATAGTTTTATGTTTAGATTTAATTTCTTGATTGTTATTGGTTTTGTTTAGTTTAATCATGTTTAGGATTTTAATTGCTTTAATTGATTTAGTTTTTGTTCTTTCAATTATGAGTGAGTAGTTCCTTTTCTAGGACTAGGGGACCCATGAATTAATTGGTGATGTTTTGCTCATAAATATTAGTTTAACTATTAATGTGCTTGAATTCCTTTTGTCAATTGTTATTGCTTTCAATTAAATGCTGGCCAGGTTTAATTGTTAGTTTGATATTGTTGAAATCGATGCCGAGAGGTAAGATTACCACAATTAGATCATAAGGACAATAGGCAAAACGAGTCTAAGTGAGCGAGAGCCATTAGAGGAGTTTTGAAGGGGACTAGATTCGAGAGAATTAGTGGACCTTAATTCAAGGAAATTGATAATCTAATTATCTATTTGTGTGCAATTCGTTAGTTAATCTGTGGTGAATCGATGTCCTAGGTTTAGTCACTAATTAAACTCCTTAATCAATTTAGCTCTAATTCTAGTTAATTTCTTGATCACAATTGTCACTCAAAGGCCCTTTACACGGTTTAAGCTTTTTAAAACTAATAGAGTTCAATTGCTTCCCTGAGGATTCGATCCCTACTTCCCTTGCTACATTAGTTAGTGTTGTTTGGTTTATTTTTGATAGGTGTGCGATAGCCTCATCAAGTTTTGGCGCCGTTGCCGGGGAGGCAATTTTTAATTCTGTTAGTCGGGTTTATACTGTTTTCTTTATATTTTTCTTAGTCTCAAAGAACTTTTTGGTTCTTTGAGGCAGTTTCTTATCTTTGCTCGGAGTTGCATATTGTGCAGGTTTATAGGTTTATGCAAACCGACCACGAGCCTGACATTTTCATTTTCCCTGAGCCCGATCAAGTATTTATGAAGCGGTTGAGACGCTGTAGACGACGAATTTTTCTTCCCCGATCTGTGGTGGAAACTATTTATGATATGTCTCAGTTTTTTTAGTTCACCTTCAACCCGTTGTTTGAAGGGTATTTAGAGGTCGAAATGGCTGCCGAAGGAGAAAGACAGGGTAGAGGACCACCACCTCCACCACCACCACCTGCGGCCCGTTCATTGAGAGACTATTCCTTGCCTAGTATGAAGTCTATGGCTGGAGGTTATTCAGTACCTGATACTGATGCTGCTAATTTTGAATTGAAACCGGCTCTTGTGAATATGGTTGAACAAAATCAGTTTTCAGGGACATTGAAGGAGGATCCTAATTTACATTTGCAGAAATTTCCTTCAATATTGTGATACTATCAAGCAAATGAACGTTTCTAAGGACTACATTAGGAGGCGAATGTTCCCATTTTCGTTGAAGGACAAGGCTAGAACCTAGTTGAATGATCTTAATATGGCCACAATTACTTGTTGGGAGGACTTGACTCTTGCTTTTCAGAGGAAGTACTATCCACCACAGAGAACTGCTTTATTGAGGAGTCAAATTACTAACTTTAATCAGGAAACAGATGAGTCACTTTATGATGCTTGGGAACGGTTTAAAGAGTTATTGAGAATGTGTCCTCATCCTGGGCTTGAGAAATGGTTTCTGGTTCAATCATTCTACAATGGGTTGGGTAATTAGAGTAGAGCTTTGTTAGATTCGGCTGCTAATGGTCGATTCATGAACCAGGAGGTCAATGCTGCATATGAACTGATTGATGAAATTGCTACTCATAATTCACAGTTTGGTAACCTTAGAGGGCATTCCAAGAAGGGTGGAAAACATGTAGTTGATGATAAGTATGAGAGTTTAGCTGCACAGGTCAATGCCATTAGTCAGAAGCTCGATAAGATTGGTACTACAGTTCCTCCACCATCACGTGTAGCTGCGCTTTCGGGATGTACTGATCCTTTCGGTGATTCCTGTGGTTCATTCGGTCATAGTTACCAGTCATGTACCAGTTCAGTGGAGCAAGTGTGTGCCTTTCAAGCCTACAAGAACAACCCATTTTCCAATACATGTAATCCAGGCTGGAAGGATCACCCATACTTTTCCTACAAGAACAACAGCAATGTACAAAATCCTCAGCAAGCTATATCACCTCAGCAGGCACCACAGCAGATGCAGAGATATGTACCACCACACCCACCAGGTTTCAGCAGGCCACCACTATCAGCACCACCATTGCTAGTTCAACCTAGTGGAGAAATATCAGAGCTAAAGAATATGATGTTGCAGATGCAGAAAAATATGGAGGCAATGCAGGCTCACAACAAGCACCTGGAGACTCATATAGCTCAGATTGCACAATCAACTGCTCAAAGGCATCCAGGCCACCTTCCATCACAACGTACACCTCCAGTATCACAGGCATCACAGAATCCCCCAAGGGACCATGTCAATGCCATTACTTTGAGAAGTGGAACTACTTATGAAAGCCCGAAAATGCCTACTGATGATGTTAATTCTGATGTTGCAGGTGGAGCTAAGAAGACCAGTGATGTGATGATTGAAGGTTTGGAGAAAGTTCCAGCTAAGGAAATTGAAGCACCTAAGGAGAAGGTAGATGACACATCGATTGATACGATCCCGAGGTCATAGGCTAGGTTACCCTTTCCGAACAGGGTAACCAGGAGTAAGAATGATAATCATTTCTGTAAATTTTTAGATATTGTGAAGAATTTGCAGGTTACTGTTCCATTTACTGATTTGATAACTTAAATTTCTACTTATACTAAATTTTTGAAAGATATTTTAAGTAGGAAATATGAGTTGAATGTGGTGGAGACCGTAGCACTTACGGAGGAGTGCAGTGCCATATTGCAAAACAAGTCACCACCGAAGCTAAAGGACCCAGGCAGTTTTTCTATCCCTTGTAATATTGGCCCACTGTTTATTGATAAAGCTTTATGTGATTTAGGGGCCAGTGTTAGTGTCATGCCTTTATCTATTTGTAATATACTTGATATGCGTGCTTTAAAAGTTACTAACATCACTTTGCAGATGGCAGATAGGAAAGTGGAATACCCTAAAGGTATTTTAGAGGATCTCCTGGTGAGAGTCGGGAAATTTTTTATTCCAGTTGATTTTGTTGTGTTAGATATGGATGAGGATGCTCATTTCCCAATTATACTTGGTAGACCATTCTTACACACTGCAGGTGCTGTTATTGATGTCAAAAATGGTAGTTTGACTCTTTCTGTAGGGGATGATAAAGTTACGTTTAATCTTAATACTGCTCTTAAGAGTCCTATGATGGAACAGTCATGCTATGTTATTGATGTCATTGATGAAATTGTTATTGATGATATGCCTCGATCTACTATTAAGGATCTTCTGGAGGTCGTTGTTTGTCTTGATGTTGGTGCAGGTTAAGGTATAATTGATGCCGATGAATTGGTCCAAGATCTCACGGGTGGAGAGCCGGAAATTTATTGAGTTACCACAAGAGGTTTGTTCTGTTAAAGAGGTAACCCAACCCGAGATGAAACCCCTCCCCTCTAATTTGAAATATGCCTTTCTAGATGATAAGGAGTTGTACCCAGTCATTGTTAGTGCTTCTCTTACTGATAGTCATTTTAATAAACTCTTGTCTGTGCTTAAGTCTCATAAGAAGGCTATTGGTTATACTATTGATGATTTGACCGGTATTAGTCCTGACTTTTGCATGCATAGAATTCATTTAGAGGAAGGTCATAAACCTTGTATACAGGGTCAACGTCGTTTGAATCCTAACATGCAGGAGGTAGTGAAGAAAGAAGTTCTTAAACTTCTAGATGCAGGTATTATTTACTCGGTGCCTGACTCCCAGTGGGTAAGTCCCATACAGGTAGTCCCTAAGAAAGGGGGGACAACTGTTGTTCGTAATGATAAAAATGAATTAATTCTACTAGAGGTGTTATAGGATGGAGAATGTGTATTGACTATAGAAAATTGAATGTTGCTACCAAAAAGGATCATTTCCCCCTTCCTTTTATTGATCAAATGTTGGAAAGATTAGCTAAGAATAAGTATTTCTGTTATCTTGATGGATATTCGGGTTTCTTTCAGATCCCCATCCATCCTGATGTTAGGGAGAAAACTACTTTTACATGTCCTTATGGTACCTTTGCATATCGTAGAATGCCTTTTGGTTTATGTAATGCACCAGCTGCTTTTCAACGTTGTATGATGAGCATTTTTTCTGAGTTCATAGAGTCTATTATGGAAGTCTTCATGGATGATTTTAGTGTTTATGGTTTTGATTTTGATTCATGTTTGACTAATTTGACTAAAGTTCTCGAAAGATGTGAACAGGTAAATCTGGTTTTAAATTAGGAAAAATGTCATTTCATGATTAATGAAGGAGTAGTTTTGGGACATTTGGTGTCCGAGCGTGGTATTGAGGTGGATAAGGCGAAAATATAGGTAATTGAGCAACTGCCACCTCCGGTGAATGTAAAAGGGGTAAGAAGTTTTTTTGGTCATGCTGGTTTTTACCGCAGTTTTATTAAGGATTTTTCTAAAATTGCGAAACCACTAACTCCATTGCTGTTGAAAGATGCTGAATTTAAATTCACTGATGACTGTCTTCAGTCCTTTAATATGATCAAAAATGCACTAATTTCAGCACCTATTATACAATCTCCCGATTGGAATTTACCTTTTGAAATAATGTGTGATGCTAGTGATTTTGCAGGTGGTGCAGTTTTAGGTTAAAGGAGGGATAAGGTCCTACATGCTATTTATTATGCTAGTAAGACTTTGGATGAAGCTCAAGTCAACTATGCCACCACGGAACATTATATAAATTTCGTGCTTACCTAGTAGGTTCGAAAGTTATTGTTTACACTGACCACGCAGCTCTTAAGTACCTACTTGGTAAGAAGGAAGCCAAACCAAGGATTATTCGATGGATTTTGTTTCTTCAAGAGTTCGATCTCGAGATTCGTGATAAGAAGGGAGCAGAGAATGTGGTAGCTGACCACTTATCGAGGATACGGTATGATGATGGGGAGATCTCTACCCCCATTGATGATTATTTTCCTGATGAACACCTATTTGCAGTTTGTGTAAATTCTCCTTGGTTTGCTGATTTTGCTAACTATGTTGTAGGGGGTGTCTTACCTTCTTATTTGACTTATCAGCAGAAAAAGAAGTTTTTGCATGATGTAAAGCGATACTTTTGGGATGATCCTAACTTGTTTCCTGAGTGTGCAGATGGTTTATACAGGAAATGGTTTACATAATGGGAAGTCTATGGTGTACTTCACCATTGCCATTTATCACCATATGGAGGTCATGTTGGACCTTCTAAGACGATGTTTAAGGTCCTTGAATCAGGTTTTTATTGGCCTACTATCCTACATGATGCTAGAGCATTCATTATGTCTTGTGATTCGTGCCAACGAACAGGTAATATTTCACAAAGGCACGAAATGCCTCAAACAACTATATTGGAAGTTGATATTTTTGATGTGTGGGGGATTGATTACATGGGGCCTCTTCTATCCTCCAATGGAAATCGTTTCATATTAGTTGCTGTGGATTATGTTTCTAAATGGGTGGAAGCTCTTGCTACCCCCCATTGTGATTCTAACACTGTTTTGAGAATGTTTAAGCAGGTTATCTTTCCTAGGTTCGGAGTCCCTAGAGCTGTCATTAGTGACGGGAGAAAGCATTTCCATGTGAAAAGGCTAGATAAACTGCTGGAAAAGTACGGTGTTTACCACAGAACATGATTAGCATATCATCCACAAACCAGTGGTCAGGTGGAAGTTTCAAATCGAGAAATCAAAGCTCTCTTGGAGAAAACGGTTGCAAGGTCAAGGAAAGATTGGAGTAGAAAGTTGTATGATGCATTATGGGCATATAGAACGACCTTCAAGACACCTATCGGTACATCTCCCTATCGGTTAGTGTATGGGAAAGCGTGTCATTTGCCAGTTGAATTAGAATACAAGGCCTACTGGGCAGTAAAGGAGCTCAACATGAATGCCAAGTTTGCAGGTGAGAAGCGGTTACTTCAATTAAATGAGCTAGACGAGTTTCGATTGGGAGCCTATGATAGTGCTAAGATTTACAAGGAGAAGACTAAGAAATGGCACGATAAGCGAATTGTAAGAAAGGAATTTGTAACAGGTGATAAGGTCTTATTATTCAATTCTAGACTGAAGCTTTTTCCTGGAAAGTTGAGGTCTAGGTGGAGCGGTCGTTTCATTGTTACAATGGTGAGAAAGTATGGATTTGTAGAGGTTCAGAACGAGAAAGGAGAGCTATTTAAGGTTAATGGACACCACCTCAAGCACTACTATGAAGGTGATGTTGTTGGCCTAGTTGAAGAAATTAATCTCCGAGACCCACACCCCAATGAGCTATGAGGTAATATGGTCAAGCTAATGACCTTAAACAAGCGCTTTGCGGGAGGAAACCCGTAGTTAGTTTAGTTTTAGTACTCCTTGTTTTCATTTTTCTTTAGTTTCGTAGGGACTCTAGCTTATTTCTTAGTTTTGGTAAGGGGAGAGTGAGGTACTAATGAATTCTTCCAAGTGTTTCGGGTGTGATTACAGGTGCAATTTAGGTGAAAAAGTGAAAAAGGAAAAAAAAATCACGAAGTGTCATTCGCCCGCACCCCTCTGGGCGAATAACCCCACCCCAGGCATGTAGCCCTTGCCCTGGGCGCGTAACCCCTTTTTCAACACTTAGTTTTTTTTCAAAAATCACCAAGAAACCCATTCGCCCGGACCCTCCGGGCGCTCAGCCTTCGGGCCGGGCGTGTGGCTTGTCTCATGCGTTTTTTTTTCTTCTTTCTCCTCTCCTTTTCTAAGGTTTTCTTCTTTCTTTCCTCCTTCTTCTTTGTCTCACCTCTCATTTTCTTATCTTGACTTTCTTTCTCTACAATTACCTCCATATTTTCTCTAACTTCTCTCTACTATATCTCTCTCATTACACACCCAAACTCACTCAAATTTTCACCAAAATCAATCTTTTTCCATCCTCTTTTAGATCCACACCATAACTCTCAATTACAACCACTTTCATCTCATACCCACTAATTCCTCTTCACTTTTACTACTCTTCCATGGCACCTAAGAGGCAACGGGTCGGAGCAAGCTCAAGGAACGAACCACAAGGGTTGGGCCGTGATCCTACATATGGGTTAGTAGCTTTTGGTTCACAAGAGCAAAAGGTACGGTTCGAAAAACATAAATTACGGCATGTTACCCCCACCCGTTTCATAGATCATCAATTATTGCATGCTTTAGGTGTTCATAATGAGTCTGAGGAATTGTTTCGTTCTATGGGTATGCATAGTTTCTTTGGTATGGATGCCCGACTTATCTTGACATAACTTACGAGTTTATGTCAAGTTTTGAAATTGACAGGCCTAACCCTAAGGCAACTGTTAGAGGTGTCAGTTTTAGAATGTTCAATGTCGATCGTTACGAAACGATCGAAGATTTTGGGGCAATATTTGGTATGGCAAGTTGGGGGCGTGCTAGACCCCCAAAGGGTTTTGATGATGTTGCTTGGTGGTATTCTCTGACCGGTGTGCATCTGACCAACTGGCAGCATGAAAAAGCTAATCTAATCTATCAGCCCTCTGCTAGGATCACTCACCGTTTTCTTGCAGGGACAATATTTGATCGGTATGAACAACACGAAGTTCATACCAGAGAGATGCGGTGCCTAGGAAGGCACTTAGTTAAAACTTCATTTCCTTACCGTCTTCATCTTCTGACATTTGTTGGCAGGTACTATAAGGCTAACTTTGAGTATGGTAGGACCCCTGCTTTGGGGTCCCGCTACTTGGATGCCCCCTACCTCAGCCAATGTGATTGGCTAGATTTGTGTGGCGGGGGGCGCATCAGATGGTACATAGGACCATCCAAGGGAGTTTCTGTTACCCTCCCTCATGCTTCACTGACCGGATTGCTGCCTGATCAGCAATCCTATCTTATGCCTTTGGATGGCCGTGGTGCAGGTTCTTCTGCAGGTACCTTAGGACATGCTGGGGCGAGCCAAGCCCAGCAGCTTGTGCCCCAGCCACCACCCCAGCAGCCCCTACAGCAACCACCTACAGACCCTGCTCCGTGGCAGGTACAGATGAACCAGCTGCAGAACCAGTTCAACAACTTCCAGATCCAGCAGCAGCAGTTCATGCATCGGTTTGCCACTTTTGAGCAGGATCATCGTCTTGCCATGTACCCAATCTATGACCACTACGTCTGTACCGGCGTAGTACCCTCTGCTGGCCCTCACCCTTCATGGTATCACTTCAACCCTGGAGAAGGGACCAGTGGAGCAGGAGGAGCAGGTGGTGATGATGATGATGATGATGATGGTGATGATGGTAGTGCCAGTGAGGACACTGACACTTTCCTCCAGTCTAACTGAGAGGAGTCCCCTACTTCCTTCAGCATGAGGACATTGCTGTGTCCGGCTTGGGGGAGGCAACTTTATTGCTTTCTTAATTTAGTTTTTATTGCTTTCTAGTGTAGTTTTTATTGCTTTTTTAGACAGTCATATGGTTTGTACTACTTGTTAGAAGTAGGAGTTTACATATGACCAAATAAAATGTACTGCTTTCATAGTTTAGATTTTTATTTGCTTTTGATAGTCAGCTTTAGTTGATTGATTGATTGGATGAAACTTTGTGAATGGTGACTCCCCTGTGCCCCGCATTTTATTTAAAAATGTTTTTGATTGATTTGGGCATGTGATGAGTTATGTTTTGGGAATTGCCAACTTGGTCTTGAACTTGACTTAGCTTAAAGCGATTCCTAATCTTGTCATTATAACCATGTGTAGAGTAGAGGCTTGAACTATGTTAACGGGAGGATTTCAGCCGCATACATTATTTCTATGCTTATTTCTTTTCATGTGTGCTTAGTTCCTGGTGCATGTATGATCCATGTTTTTGGCTTTTGATTCTAGTAGCTTGGCTTTGATAGAATAATAAAAGGCAATTATTTCTTTTAGGAGCTTTCAGATTTTAGGCATTCCTTCACAAAATTTTCCCTTGGTCCTTATTTTGAGCTTTGACCCTTCATTTGCATTTTAGCCACATTATAACCCTATTGGCATTGTTCTAATCATTTGATAAATGCCCAAGCTTGGCTTGGGGGAGTTGAGGAGTTGTTTGGTTGTTGTGTTGCATTTGTTGGAGGTTTTAGAGGATTGGAAAATTGTGAAAAGGTTGTTGTTAAAGTTTAATAATAGGTCTCACATTAAGGTTCTGCATACCAATGTCTAGGCTAGTTTAATGAAGAATTAAAATGTTATACATCTTTTATTGGCCTAGATATGTATGTGTGATGATTTTGTCTTTGACATGTCATTAAGAGTCGTGAGCCTAAGTTGAAGAAAAAAAAATCTTAAAAGTTGAAAAAAAAAGAGAAACGAAAAATGAAAAAAAAGGAAAAGAAAAAAATAAAAAGAGTTGAAGGAAAAAAAGAAAAAAAAAGAGAAATTGAAAAGATGTTGAAAAAGAAAAGGCCAGTGATAGTTGGAGTAGTTGAAATGTAAACCTTTATGGTGTGATGTGATTCTATGAGAATTGGCTTGATTTTGAAGATGTTGATTTTGATTTTTGATTGTTACATGCGTATAGCCCGCATTTACCACCACATTATCCCAAATTCTATCCTACCCATCACCCTAGCCACGTTACAAGCTTATAAAGACCTTTTTGATCGGCATGTGCATGTTTTTAGTTCTTGTGAATTGAGTCAATTGCCAAAGCTAGGGAGTATTACTTGCATTTCGAGTTGACATTCATACTAAGATTGAGTGACTACCTTTAAACACTTGCATGAGGTGTGAGATGTGGGTTTGGATTCTCAAATTTTGCATTCAAACGCTTATTGCATTTGCATTTCTTTCTTGGGATTAAGGGTGAGCTTCATTATCTATGCTCAATTTTATGTGTGGAGTGACACCGAGTCAGCTACTCTAGTCATCGACTTCTATTTCTTACATGGTTGGCTTATTGATTTTGATTTGAGTGAATGGTGGTCAAGGGATTTTGATGGGTTGGTTGAGGATCTTGCATACACAGAATTGCTTGAGTTAATCTTGTTTTGCAAAGTTAAAGGGGTGAAGTCATTGTTTGCTTAGTTGTTTGCTTGAGGACAAGCAAAGGTTTGGCTTGGGGGAGTTTGATAAGTTGATATTTTATATGTATTTTACCCCCGATCCCGAGTGATTTTTTAGCTCTAATATGGCTCTTTTGAGCCATTTCTGCTAACTTTTGCTATTTCGAGTGTTTGTTGTGCTTTTTATTAGATTTTACAGGAATCGATGATTTATCGTTGTTTTCCGAGCCTTTTGAAGCACTTGAAGAAGTTAGTGAAGAGTTGAAGTCATTTAGGAAGCTTAACCGAAGATTAGAAGTGCTGAAACGAAGAATTAATGAAGTAATTAAGAAAGAACGAGCAAAAACCGAGAAACGAAGGCAAACAAGCTGTGCGCCCGGGTGAAGGCTGCACGCCCGGAGGGTCCCGGCGGGTGGCTCTAAAGACTAATTTCCGCATGTTTTCCCTTGTTTTCCCTCTTTTCACTTTAGAACCCTAGTTTACTCTAAAATTCTCTCAAAGTGTAGAATTCTTATCAATCTTTCAATCAATAATATTCGGGTTTTATTTCAATCTCAATTCTTGTTCTTAATTAATGTTTATTATTGTTTTCAATTTATGTTGTTAGCTTTAATAGTTTTATGTTTAGATTTAATTTCTTGATTGTTATTGGTTTTGTTTAGTTTAATCATGTTTAGGATTTTAATTGCTTTTATTGATTTAGTTTTTGTTCTTTCAATTATGAGTGAGTAGTTCCTTTTCTAGGACAAGGGGACCCNTTTTCTAGGACTAGGGGATCCATGGATTAATTGGTGATGTTTTGCTCATAAATATTAGTTTAACTATTAATGTGCTTGAATTCCTTTTGTCAATTGTAATTACTTTCAATTAAATGTTGGCCAGGTTTAGTTGTTAGTTTGATATTGTTGAAATCGATGCCGAGAGGTAAGATTACCACAATTAGATCATAAGGACAATAGGCAAAACGAGTCTAAGTGAGCGAGAGCCATTAGAGGAGTTTTGAAGGGGACTAGATTCGAGAGAATTAGTGGACCTTAATTCAAGGAAATTGATAATCTAATTATCTATTTGTGTGCAATTCGTTAGTTAATCTGTGGTGAATCGATGTCCTAGGTTTAGTCATTAATTAAACTCCTTAATCAATTTAGCTCTAATTCTAGTTAATTTCTTGATCACAATTGTCACTCAAAGGCCCTTTACACGGTTTAAGCTTTTTAAAACTAATAGAGTTCAATTGCTTCCCTGAGGATTCGATCTCTACTTCCCTAGCTACATTAGTTAGTGTTGTTTGGTTTATTTTTGATAGGTGTGCGGTAGCCTCATCAACCATAGGCTCAGTCATCACGAGCCTAAAAGTTTAATTGAGGCTCAATTTAAGTCTCAAAAATTGGGGGCTCACTCCAAGTCCACTTAGTGTTTATTTAAAGATGCAATACACCAACATAAGAGGCACCTTTGAAACCCTAAAAATGTCTCCCTTATATTGAATAACCTACATTATGATCCACTTTCTTGGTAGCCCGTTTGTGCCTAAACACATAGCATATTTCTTTCAACCTATATCAAACTTAGCCTGGGGATGGGAATGCCACGAGGACATAAATTAAAAAGAAACTTCATAAAGCAAATATATAATGTTAAAGCAGTTCTGATTTTCAATGCAAACAAATGGAAATGCATGAAAGTTGTCAATAAGTAAAGTTTTAAATAATAGAGTTGCTCAAGTCTAAGAACAAGTTTGTAGCATAGTTTGGGTTAATTATGGGTATTTGAGCCTTCTTTTCCATTTCTTTCTTACACCCTAAGCTTAGCCACGATACAACCCTGAAAAAGCCCTCCTTGAGGTGTAACAAAATTGCAAAAAACTTGTGTCTTTACCTTTAACACATCAATAACTCAGAAGCAAGAGCTACGTAAGACCTGATTCCAACTCGAATTGGATACGTATGCAACCTTTCATAAGGTACGGTCTTAATAGTCCTACATCTTAAGGACATATAACATGAGTAAAATTTTAAGGGCCCATGAAAAAAAGGGGTCCTTTGAACACAAGACCCACCTAAGGTCTTGGATACTGTTTTATTTTAGGACGCACAACCGTCCTTAAAAGAAAATTGCCTTAATCTCACATAAAGCAAGTCATTTTCTTCTACACATATCATCCTTCTTTCCTTTTTTTTTTCAAACATACTCTTCTTCATCAAGCTTCTTTCCTTTCTCATGCTCATCATCATCAACTCTTGTAGTGTCATCTTTTTACTGAAACACTCACATACTTCCTTTACTCGTTCCTTTTTATTCTACAAAATCATCCAACCTCTTCATTTTCTCTTAAAGAATGAATTTTCATAGCTATCTTATACCTATCCATGGCCGCATGAGGCATCACTTTGACTCCATATCATCCTCTCATCACCAAAAACTTTCCTGTCTCTTCTAGTTTTGGTCTTCATAAACTTGGCAATTCGTCTACTTTAAGCATTATCATCTTCAACACTTCATAACTGGAGCAAGCATTTATAATATTGATCTCTTATTTCTCTAAAGAGATTCACATTACTAGTAGCCAATAGTTGAATTTGAAACAATTATCTCGAACAAGACAATCACGAAAGTATAAGATGATGGCTCATAATCTAAGATCAAATGAGCAAGCTAAAATCACTCCCCTTTGAGTCATAAACATTGTCAAGCACATTATACAACAACTGTAATCAATTTTGGATCCTTAACTTCTACTATTCTTGCTTCCCCATTTTCCTCGTACAAAAAAATAATCATTTTTTTTCAAAAGAAAAAAAAAATCGATTCAGGGAAAGTTGAGATACCCCCATCCCTTACTTCCTACTAACTCATGCTATGGAACCTCCGTGCTCCTTTGTGCATATTTTTGGTTGTTTTCCTCGTGCTTATTTGTAGCTAATTTGAGCATACTTACATTATAACTAGCTTGTACATACTCTTCTAGCTAGCTTTGCATACATATTTGTGACCTTTCTTGTTGCTACAAGTCTCCATACTTACACCACCTTATACACCCTGGGGGCTATATTCTTTTCAAAATTATTTATGAAGCCACTTGCTTCAAAAACTCATTAAGCTTATGACATTTTCTTGTTATCCCTTACAAAAAAAAAAAACATAGAATTTGTCTCACTTGAAACTTCATTTTGGCGATCATTTTTTGGGAGTAAGTCGGATAACCCTCCACAAAATATTGCCATTTTTTCCCCTACTCGGACCCTCGGTCTCAAAATATAGCTCATTAGTTATATGTCAAAAATAAAAGGCCCAAGGTCTAATCAATAATACAAGAACAATTAATGAAGTCAAACTTGAAAAACTTTTACAAAAAAAAGAGCCAAAAAATAAAAAAAAGCGTAACATCACAGACTTTATAGCGCTAAATGAGGAGCGCCACAAAATTTTCAGCGCTACTTAACAAGTGCAACAAATTATGCAGCGCTCCATAACGTAGTGCAACAAAGTTTGTCACGCTACAGCAGCAGCGCTACTAATTTTCTTGCGCTATGTCATTTGAGGTAAAATTAAGAGCATTTTTACTTTTATCATACTAAATAATGGGATAATTGATTTCTTATTCTTGAAGTACGTTGCTTCATAAATATTAAGAGTATTTCCATTTTTGGTTATAAATTAAGAGCTCACTATTCTTATAATTAAAATAAATTAATCAAGAGCATTTTCACTTTTTGATTATTAATTAAGAGCCCATTACTCTTATAATAAACTAATCAAGAGCACTATCACTTTTGATTATTAAATTAGGAACCTACCACTCTTAAAAATGTCAAAATATATTAATCATGACATTTAAAAGCTAACGAGTCATACTAATCAAGAGCACTTCTCAATTGTTCATGGAGCATTATACTTCATTCTATAACATTATTTAGAGAATCATTGGCCAAAGCACTTTTGTTTAACAAAATAAAAACATACTACTCTTACAATGCTTGGAGCATTCTTCAATAACCGTTATAAAACAAACTTTTTTTTCATATGCTTGAACATTTGTATGACTACATTTTAATAAGTTATAACAAATAATTCTCTAAATCAACATGTAAGCACAAATTCATCTCATATATCTCAAAATTATCTTAATTAAAGAACTTTTGAGATAGAAGCACTTACATTACAAAAGAAGAAGCACTTAAAAGAAAGAGTAGAGTAGCGCAAGACAATGTACTACGCTAACACCTCAGCGTCACAAATCCAAACACGCTGCCTCAGTAGCACGACTAACGCTACCACGCTACAACATGTAGCGCGACTAACTCTACCACGCTACCACATGTAGCGTGACTAATTCTGCACCGCCATCACTCAAGCCCAGCAATGAAACCACGCCAATGTCTCTACACAACACTACCATGTATTATCAATTCAACATCAACTTGTATAATTTGAGCAACCTTTCAAACGCAACAAATAAAGAAACGCTCACTTGGCAGCGTGATAGCAGCAACTGCGCTGAAGGTCTTAGTGCTATTTCTACTGTCACGTTGACACATCCGCGTGGTTGGCTTTGTGTCGCTACAAAGCTAGCGCTCTTGACTGTGCTTTGTTGTATTTTCAAATGCTTTGACTTTGTTTTTGATGTTAATCTCTTTTCTCACTCCTTTATCCAAAATAATCAAAAGGAAAAATACATTCAGTTAAGGTTTGTGATTTTATGACAACATCATTAGCTTTTGCTCACATTTCTAGTAAATAAGCGAATTTACTCCAAAAAAGTAATAACGAGCGAATTTATTACAGTTTTTCAATAATTTCGATAAATAAGTGAATCTACTCCAAATAGTAATAAATGAGCGAATTTATTACATTTTTTTGTCTAATTTCTGTAAATAAGCGAATTTACTTCAAATAGTAATAATGAGCGAAATTATTTCACTAAATTCAATAAATAAGCAAATTTACTCAAAATAGTAATAAATGAGCGGATTTATTACATTTTTCAATAATTTCGATAAATAAGCGAATTTACTCAAAAAACTAATAAATGAGCGAATTTATTACACTTTGTCAACAATTCTGGTAAATAATCGAATTTATTCAAAACAGTAATAAATGAGCGAATTTATTACATTTTTTTCAATAATTTCGGTAAATAAGCGAATTTACTCAAAGCATAATAAATGAGCGAATTTATTACCTTTTCTTCAAATATTCTTAGTAAATAAGCGGATTTACTAAAAATAGTAATAAATAAGTGAATTTATTACCTTTTCTTCAAATATTATTAGTAAATAAGCGAATTTACTAAAAATAGTAATAAATAAGCGGATTTATTACATTTTCTTCTAACACTTTTTTAGTAAATAAGCGAATTTATTATCTTTTCTTCAAACACTTCTTTAATAAACAAGCGAGTTTACTAAATAGTAATAAATAAGCGAATTTATTACCCTTTTGTGTTCAGATATTTTACTAAATAAGCGAATTTACTAGATTAGTAATAAATAGACTAATATATTACTTTTGCTTATAAAATTGAATTTAAAACGTTTTAATGAATAAAGGAATTTATTAAAACTTATTTTCTATATGTCGATTTCAAAGTAAGAAAGTCGATTAATTAGAAAATAACTATTCTAATTTTCGAAAATAAAATGGTTGTTTTAGTTCTGGAAGCCATTGCTTTTTAAAATCTTGATAAACCCATTGGTTAATAAGGAGCCATCGGTTCTGAATATGGAAGTCACGAAAAGCGATTTGAGCATACTCAGACTCAATCAAAGTGGGGGCTAACTTTAGACATCTAATTTAGTCCCTGGTCCCGTGGTAAGACTCCATGATGAACAACAAAACCCACTTCTCTAGATTATTGGACAATTGATGTTATTGGACTTAATTTTACTATTTTTCTTAAATTACAAAATAATTTTTAAAAAAGCCCATTTATATTATTGGATTTTTATATATCCCCAATATTCGATTTAAAAAAAAAAACGAGTTTTAGCGTAACTTGACTCAGCAAGTCGCACTAACGCAGCAGCGTGACAAGCAAACCAGCGCTAGCTGCGCAGCGTGACAGCTTGTGTCACGCTGGCTGGTCAGCGTTACTAAACTTGTAATGCTACCTGGCCAGCGTGATAAAACCTGTCGCGCTACACATTTTTCTTATAAATACCCTTTTTTCTCCTCTAAAACGGGCCTCTTGTCTTTCTTGATTTTTTCTACCCATTCTCATACTTCCAAAACGATTATCTTATTCTCCTAAACCTACTTTCTCTCTCTTTTTTCTCCTCTTCTCTCTACACTTAAACTTTTCTCCATCAAATTATTTTTTTTATTTCATTTCTAATAAATTGGGTTAATTTCTTATTATTACGAATTAAATTCGAGACTTTGTCCAAATTAATACTCGAAGAAACAATAATCAAGCGAGAAGTGTAAGTTTTCTGAGAGTCTTAAATTAAACTTTATATATTGATTGTTGTATTTATTTATTTGTATATTTATTTCAATTTTTCACAATGTTTTTTTTTAAAGACTTAATTTGAATTAATTTATCACATTAAACTAAGATAAATGTTTTGGACAAATTGTATCATGCTAGGAACCTTGAATTAATCTTAACGACGATTTGACTAAATTAATTAGTTTTATATGATTTCACCATAATAATAGCAATTTTTTGTTAGATTGTAAATTATTATTTTCTGGTTCTTTATATAACTTGTGTATAATTGAGAGAAAACTAGTAACGGCCGTCTACGGGCTAATATGACGCATTCCGCCATATTAGTACCTTCACCCCCGAATCCAACCTTTGGTTCGTAAGATCGTAACTTGGAGTCATCCCCATGGGATCGAAAGGGTTATTCGTGCAATTTAGAATATTGTCCCGTATTCGTGTCCCATTCGTAATCAATCTAAATACACGGTTTATGAGTTTGATTCCTAAAACTTATTGGCGACTCCTTATTAGCATCGTCCGCATTCGTTGATATTATCTCACTCGAAAAAAGATAATTAAAAAAAACAAAAGAAAACACTAAAATAGCGTAGCGCGACAGAATTTGTCACGCTAACGTCACAGCGTCACAAAGTTTGATGCGCTACATCTGCAGCGTGACAAACTTTGTAGCGCTGCACAATCAGCGTCACAAACTCTGTCACGCTACCATGCTAGCGCGACTGAAATTCTTGCGCTCCTGTTTTTTGCAAAATACTTCTTAAAAGTCCAATTCAATTTTCCTTAAGCCAATTTTGTAGGTCTAACTTAACCTATGGACGGTTTGGGGAAGGCGACAAAAAATTTGGGACCCTAAAATCCGGGGCCCCTACAGAAACCAAAAACATTCTTTTAATCCTATGAATCGAAGAAAGAAAAGGAGGTGGTGTATACCCAAACACCTAATGCTAAACCTATGGCTGACGACTTGAAAAGAGCAGCCTCTCCAGCAAAACAACCCATAATTCCTGATGAGAAGAGAAAGTGCTTCAATTTTCAAGGCTATGGACACCTCCAGCGCAATTGCCCCATCTCCAAGGTAATTACTGTCAGAGAAGCACAGGAGATTGAAGATACATATCTAGATGTTCTTCTTGAAGAAGAGGAGAACGGAAATTCGGAGTCACAGGAAGAAAAAAGCAGTAATCATATGGAGGAAGTAGAGGCTGAGACGCAAGATCAAGCTTTAAACCTTAGGAGGGTTTAGTCGAGTAAACCAACAATAGTTGAAGAGAACCAGAAGGACAAGATTTTTATGAATAGATGCAATGTGCAAGGAAAACTTTGTGATGTGATTATTGATGGTGGCAGTTGTACGAATGTGGTTTCTACATTGGTGATTTAGAAACTGGACTACCCTACTCATAACCATCCTCAACCTTACAAACTACATTGGCTGAGCAATATTAGTGATGTGAACATGACAAAGCAAGCCCTAGTCAATTTCAAGATTAGTCAATATGAGGATCGGATTTTGTAATGTGTGATGTTTGCCCGATGGATGCTTCTCATACATTGCTTTGTAAGCCCTGGCAATATGATATGCTTCTGAAATATGATGGGAGAACCAATGTCTATGTCATCAGAAAACATGAGGATGACAAGCCATTTGCCTTGAAACCCCTAAAAGTGGCACAAAACAGGAAGCAACTAAATGTGGAGAACAAAAAAGGAGTGTTATTGTCAAATCCTAAAGACCTGGACAAAATATCCTCTTAAACTTTCTAATACCTTGCTAAACTAAATTATCCAGCAAAAGTGAACCATCATTCTCAGAAAAACACATTGCCCAACAACCATGAAAACC
This sequence comes from Suaeda aralocaspica, assembly GCA_016808085.1. Taxonomy (NCBI): domain Eukaryota; kingdom Viridiplantae; phylum Streptophyta; class Magnoliopsida; order Caryophyllales; family Amaranthaceae; genus Suaeda; species Suaeda aralocaspica. The sequence goes on along the minus strand of PYUH01000871.1, from coordinate 285,004 downwards.
GACCAAAAAACACGCCACACTCCTTTGATTGTTTTTGTGCATTTTCCAAGGACATGTGTAAAACTTCAAGAAACCCTTCAACATTCGATCTTTTAATCAAGAAACCTTCAAGAACATATTTTCCTCCACCATTAGATAGAATATGATGAATAATGTTCCACTTGACTCTAAACAATAAAATCCTGAAATGAGAAAAACCCTATCAAATGAAGTGGGAGAAAACTCATTGGTATAACCATCTTAATCCCCTAATTCCGCCATTCTTTCCTTTTCTTCAAATGATCAAGTAATGTCGTGTTTCACCATACACACCCATGATGATGACTTTGAAAATTCCAAAAGCCTTGAATCTCCATAAGCTATTATTTCCCCCATACTTGCATCATTTTTAGAAGCCATTATCAAACCTTTGAAGTTATCACCTTGATTCGTATTATCCTCTTCTTCTTCAAAAGAGTTTGTCCTCAAACCTCAAAGTTGATCATCAGCAACATAAGGAGACATATCACTAATGCTGAATTTAGCATGAACACCATATTCTCCTGGCAATTCGAGTTCATATGCATTGTCGCCTATCTTGCTCACGATTTTGAATGGTCCATCACACCTAGGCATTAGCTTGTTTTTCCTTTGATTAGGAAATCTTTCCTTCCTTAGATGTAACCATACTAAATCACCTTCCTTATATGTGTGTTAAACTTTGTTCTTATTAGTTCTTGTCTTGTAGATATCATTCACATGCTCAATTTTTGCTCTAACCTGTGCATATAACTTTTGCATGTATTCAATTTTTAGCTAAAGCATCTTTATGAACGAGCTCACCTTTGGGAATAGCAACGAAATGAATTGGTAGCTTGGGATTGACTCCATAAAAAACTCCAAAAGGTGAATGCTTAGTTGCATATGTAATAGAACGATTACAAGCAAACTCTGCATGAGCTAACTTCAAGTCCCAATCTTTCTGAGTCTTGCTTACTAACCCACGGAGTAGCACGCCTAGTGTTCTGTTTGTGACTTCAGTTTTACCATTTTTTTCTGGATGATAAGAAGTATTAAAGAGTAATTTTGTCCCTATCAAACACCACAATGACTTCTAGAAATAACTCATGAATTTCGTGTCGCTGTCACGCATAATTGTTTTCGGCACCCCATGTAACCTGACAGTGTCTCGAAAGTACAAGTCTGCAATATTCACAACATCAACAGTCTTGTGACAAGGTATGAAATGAGCCATCATTGAAAACCTATAAACAAAAACCATTATCGCATTCTTTTGCCTTGCAGTTCTAGGCAAACCTACTATAAAATCCAAAGGAATATCATCCCAAGGGGCTTCCGGCAAACAACAACAACAGCACAATGTCATTTATTATGCTGACAAACAGCACAACACCACAATGGTGTGTAAAATCCCTGATGGAAGGATTCCTTTGCTCTCTGACAAACAGCACACTGTCAGGTAACTGCTTCAACATCTGCAATCATTCTAGGCCAATAGAAATGTTTATGCAACATTGTTACTGTTTTTGTAATGCCAAAATGACCTGCAATTCCACCCCTATGCGCCTCTCTGACGAACAATTCACGAATACTACACTTAGGGATGCAAAGTAAATTCCCTTTGAATAAGAATCCATCGTGTAACACATAAGACCCCATTGACCCCTTCGTAATTTGTGAATAAATACGACCAAAATCGCCATCTTGCTCATAATATTGTATAATTAACACCAAACGAAGCAATTTGAAATTAAGAACACCAACCACATTGATTTACCTTGTTTATACTTTGATGAAAAGTGAAAAGATTGCAAAAATTCAACCCACATAGCATGTCTTGGATTGAGTTAATGTTGGCCATTGATATGCTTCAGAGCTTCATGATCAGAATGCAATATAAAGTGACATGGTCGCAGATAATGACTCCAATGATCGAATGCTCGAACAATAGCAAAGAATTCCTTGTCATAAGTAGAGTAATTCAACCTTGCTCCATTCAATTTCTCACTAAAATAAGCTATAGGACACTTACCTGGAACCAACACTGCACCAATTTCCACACCACTAGCATCTGTCTCAACTTCAAAAGGTTTCAAAAAGTCTGGCAAAGCTAGAATAAGAGCTTGACAAAGAAACTTCTTCACCAATTCGAATGCCTTTTGCGCATCGTTAGTCCATTCAAACTTCTCTTTGTTCTTATTAATACACTCAGTCATAGGAGCTACTACAGAAGAGAAATTCTTCACAAATCTTCTATAGAAAGAAGCTAAACCATGGAAAGCATGTACCTCAGTCATAGATATTTGAACTGGCCATGTTGTAATAGCTTCAACTTTTGAAGGATCAACTGAAACACCATCCTTAGAAACATGGTAGCCTAGAAACGTCACAATAGTAACCATGAACGAGCACTTTTTGAGCTTAGCATACAACTTCTGCTTCCTCAAAGTTTCAAAAACTTCTCTTAGATGCTGCAGATGATTTCCAACACTTGCACTATACACCAGTATATCATCCAAATAGACAACCACAAACTTCCCAATGAAAGGCTTCAAAACTTCATTCATTAGCCTTATAAAAGTACTAGGAGCATTAATAAGATCAAAAGGCATAAATATCCATTCATAGGGACCTAGCTTGGTTTTGAAGCCTGTCTTCCATTCATCGCCCTCCTTCATTTGAATTTGATGATAAACACTCCTCAAATCAATCTTAGTAAACACTTGTGAAGCAAATAATTCATCTAATAAATCATCTAGAAGAGGAATAGGAAACTTATATTTGATGGTGATGTTATTCACAGCTCTAGAATCAATGTACATTATCCATGATCCATCCTTATTAGGAACAATTAATGTTGGTACTGCACATGGACTTATACTCTCCCTGACATAGCCTCTTGCCATTAACTCTTCAATCTGACGTTAAATTTCCTTAGTTTCTTCTAGATTGCACCTATAAGCTGGTTTATTAGGAATCTGAGCTCCAGGAACCAAGTATATCTGATGTTTAATTCCTCTGATTGGTGGCAATTCATTAGGAAATAAATCTTGAAATTCGTGCATTAAGGGGCGCAACTGACGAGGGATATTCGTTGCTTTCTCTTGTACCTCCTTAGACATGAACACATAGAACTTCTCACAATTCTTCACCTCTTGCACCATATCCTTCTTATCAACCAATAAAACACCCTTTTTGTTGCTCACATCTTTCGAAAATTTCAAGCCTTCTAAAGGTTTCAACGCAACTGGTTTACCTTATGCCTGCTTTCTAATGATGTATACATTTGTTTTACCATCAAACAGTACAAATCTATCATACTGCCATGGTCTTCTAAGCAATATATGGCACACTTACATAGGACATACATCACAAAGTACTTGATCATCGAAATTCCCGATTTTAGAACAAACCTTGTTTGTTCACCTTGACATCACTTGTATTGCTGAGCCAATGTAACTTGTAAGGTTGAGGATGTTCAGTGGTAGGAATCACCTGTTTGTTAATCAATACAGTGGAGACCAAATTAGTGCAACTACCTAAATCAATGATCAGATCACACAATCTTCCTAGCACATTGCACCTGGTGACAAAAATCCTTTCTGCTTGGTTCTCTGTAGGTAGCGCAACATTGGTTTCCAAACCCTTTTGATAACTAGGGTCTGGCCATCCACTTCAGGAGTGATTTCATCAATATATTCTCCGTGAGTGTCATAAATCACGCCATCTTCTTGTTGTTGACGTTCATTCTCCTCTTCTTCAATATCTACATCATCTGCCCAATTTTGAGTAGTATGAACTCTTGAGTGTGGACAATCCTTCTGAATATGACCTTGATCCTTGCACTTGAAGCATGTTCGCTGATCAGGGTTTAGAGGTTTAGTAGCAGAGCCTTTATCCTTGATATACAGAAGTGTCATCGAAATTTGGCTTATGAGGAACAACTGCACCTTATTTCTTCACAAAGGGTTTCGAAAAAGTGATTGTTTTTTTAGAAAATTGCTTCTGAACCGTAGAAGCAACCTTGCAAACCTCATCGAAAGTCCAATATGGTTATAATTCCACCTTTTCTCTAGTTCTTTCATCTAGACTTGCAACATAACGAGCAACTTGATGATCCTCCTTTTCTTCTAGATCGCACATGGTAATCAAGTTGAGGAATTCAGTTGTATATTCATCAACTGATTTTCGATCCTGCTTCAAAGTATTCATCTTTATGAAATATCCCTACTCGTAATCATGAGGAACAAAACGTCTCCTCATCTCTTTCATCAGTTTTGTCCAAGTTGATTCTTTAGACTTCTCATCCTTCCTCCTTTTACTTTGCATACCTTCAAGTCATAAACTAGCTAAACAAATTAACTTTAGTTCTGCAACTTTATATGATTTTTGATAATCATACTCCTTATATTTGAAAATTCGTTCAATTCTTCTTAGCCAATCCAAGAAATTTTAACGATCCAGACTTCCACTGAATTCAGGAATATCGAGCATAAGATTTCGATCATCATCCTAAGACCTATCCTTCTTTTTGCGCCTACTCACAAGTTCGTCATTGCTAGAACTTGATGAGTACCTCTTTTTGGGTTTGCGAGCACTTCTTGAGCTTGATTGCTCATCACAAGAACTAGAACTTGACTCCCCATGGTTTCCATCCTTAGATTTGCTAGGCATCTTCAACTTCTCTGCACAATCTTTCATGGTAGCCTCAAACATAGCCTTCAACTCCACTATGTCTTTGCGCAATTCTTCAATATTAATCTTAGGCGTATTTACTTCATCAGCTGACATGATTGCACATGTTTAAACAAGATATTATTTGTGCAATTATACAATTACCTTGAGTATTAATTTCCTCTCAACGAAAGCACCAAAAGTTGGTGTGATTATTGATAGGAAATCACCAACAACAAAAGGGATATAAACTAGCTCGCTTTTCTATAAAGCAAAACACCAAGAAAACGATCTGGGTTGAATAATTTTTATTAATTGATTAAAGCTATGCACCCTCAATTGTTAACATTATCCTCACAAGAGTCTAAAGCCTAAGCACCAACTCTTAATATGCTCGAATTTTTTTCACACTGGAAAAACTCTCACACAGGTTCTCTGTTTGTTTTTGTAGGAAACAAATAAAACTTTAAACAATAATGTTTATTAATCTCTATAATTAGAATTTTACAAACTATGTTGAGACTATTTATAGGCATAATTGTCAACAAAATCCTAACAAAAGTATACTAAAACTCAGGCACAAACATAGGGAAAGTCGTCCCACCCTAGCGACTCACCTATGACTCACAAGATAAGATTGCCACAAGATAATATATTGATTTATAGTTGAAGCAATTGAGATCATTTGCAACATCTAAGGCAAGTTTTCAAAACTTTGAGACAACAAAAACTGTAATACCCCATATTTTCTTATATTTTAAGGAGTTATTTTTGTATTTTATACGTACGTTTTTTATATTTTTATTAAGAAATTATATCCAATAAGAATATTAAACGAAAGAAATATTATTATTTTTTTATATTTTTTTACTTGAAGTAAATGGAGTCTCTATTCAAATTCCATACAATAATTTACATAAAGTTTCGGGACGAAATTTCTTTTAAGGGTGGGTAGATTGTCATACCAAATATTTTCACCTATTTTAAGGGTGGGTAGATTTCAGATTCCAAAGTTTAGAGAGAAAAGGCGAGAAAGAAGAAAAAAAAGTTTGAACAAAAAAAAAAAAAAACGAGTTTGGAATTTTCAGAAGAGAAAAAAAGTTCGTTGCTTTTTCTGCCGGAGCTTGCCATAGCTCGTTGGAGCCTTCCGCCTGCCGCCGCCACTGCAGCCTCACCGGCTACCTTCGCCGGCCACCCTCCTCCCCTACTTGGTTTTTTTCCGACCCTTTATAAAAAAAAATAAAAATTCGTCTGCGTTCTTTTTGATTCAATCTTGCAAATTCATGTTTATATTTATGATTAATCATGTTTTTATTGTTTCAATCATGTTATTAAGAAGTTATCATTTATTTTAAAGCATGAATTTATTTGTTGGTCATGAAATTTGAAATTAGGTTTCTAAAATAATGAAAATCTTGATTTTATGGGTTTTAATGATTTAAACTTCAATATTATGATGATGAATTATTGTTAGGTGAATTTATGAAGTTTAGATTGATTTTTTAAGGCTTTCAACAGAAATTATAATGCTGTAAAAATTTTGTAATCATGAAAATCAATAGAATTAATATTATGAACATGTTTTGGTTTATGAAAAATTATTCTAAAGGATAGATTTGTTTCATAATGTTGTTAGTGAATTGTAAAAGAGTTTTACGATGAAGTTATGATGTTTTTATGAGTTTTAGATGAATAAATAAAGTTGTAAATTGAATAGAGACCATATAGAGAATGTTTCTAACAAGCTTCCAATGTAGAAAGTTAGTTTAGAGTTGTTGTAGGACATAGTGAACAAGGTTTTAATTTAGTTTCAGTTTTCTTTTTTAGGAAACTTCGATTCAGTCGAGTTTAAGAAGTTATGGCGAATAACTTGTTGAGTTCCTAGCTTATGTTTTGAAAGATGACAAACTACATTGAAATATTATATAGTATGCAAGTCGCTGTTTGCAAGTGCATGTACTAAAAAACAAGTTAAATGTACGACAAGATGAAGCTCATGAAGCCAAGTCTTAAAGTTTGCATGAAGACCAATATCATAGAGCCATACTCTTAAGTCTTAGATGCAATGTAAGTGGTATGAAGGTTTTTAGATGCGCTATAAAGGATGAGATTAGGGAGATGAACTAATTATGGATGACAAGGAACCTAAGTTACTTGTCATACATACTTATAAGTAAACTTTGCTGACTGAAACAATCTGGGAACAGTGCTGAACCAGTCATCTGGAGTTTACTTCATACATCCGTATTTGACGAAAGTTTCTTTCCGCTAAAAATTGTTTTCAAAATTTATGCATATGCTTGGATTGCTATGAAAGGTAGATATTATCAAGTATGGAAAGTGTGTTATATGATATTGTACTGATTTTTAATTGATCTCAATTAAAATCAGTGAGAATATTTTCCGTGGAATTACTTCCATAATTCTAAGGAAACTGTTCTCTTACAGTATTACATAACATACTAGCCAAAGGCTTATTTAAGGAGATCTCCTGGCATACAAACATGATACTTATGCACGAAATAAAATTGAAGAACACTGATTGCAAAAGTTATCTCTCTAAGTCTTAACCTAGCATAAACCCTATTGCAAAATTAAGTTCTTAATATACTCTCTTTTGTAAGCGTTTTAGGTTAATTATTATTGACAGACAAAGTGTTGTAATTTGAGCATTCTATGAGTTCAGTTTGCTGGGGAAGTTGATCTGGGATCATCTTCATTAGAACCTTCATAGTTGAAGGTTAAGTCGAACTTTGATAGGTGGAAGTTGGGGAATCATTCTGTGCATAGGTGCATAATTGATTGTGTTCAATTCTTTTTGTTATCCTGAGTTTATTAATAAAAGGAGTGAGTGAGTAGAGGACGTAGACTTATTAGAAGTCAAATCTCGTTAGATCTTGGTGTTGTTTATTTCATTGCGTTATTATTTCCGCTGCTCAAGAACTGGTTCTTAACTGTTCTTATAATCAATCGAAAAATTTACAACAATCTTACAACACTCAATTCACCCACCTCTTGAGTGTCACTTGCACTTTCATCACCACTACGTACAACACAAGGTACGTAAGTACTAAAGACAAACATAGAAATTAGAATTCATGCTAGGTTGATCAAGACTGCACTAATTTAATGGAACAAATTATCCCGGGTGGAAGAACTGCATGCAAGACTTTGTTATTGGTACTGACTATGAGTGGTGGATGATATTCAAATATGGACCAAAGAAGGTGGCTAACAACACTTATGGCACAGGGAAGAAGGAGAGTGAATACAATGGCACAGATCTGAAGACACTCGAGAAGAATGCCAAGGCTATGTCTCTTCTTCAACAAGCCATTATTGTTGATAATGAGGTAAGCCGTATTATAGCATGCTCTACTGCTAATAAAATATGGGAAACTCTAGAGTTTTCCTATGAAGGAACTAGTTAAGTCAACAGATCTAAGGTTGATATGCTTTTGTCTAAATATGAAACTTTTGATATGAACCGAGATGAAAATATAAAAGATATGTATACTCGTTTTTGTCTATTATTAATGAACTAAAATCGCTTCGCAAAAGTTTCACCAGTGAAGATTTGGTTAGGAAAATTTTGAGAAGCTTGATAGGTAAATGGCTGCCTAAGGTAACTATAATTCAAGAAGCCACGGACCTATCCACTTTGTCTGTAAAACAGCTTAGTGGGTCACTAATGACTCATGAGATGTTAGTAAGCACAAAGGATGAAGGTACAACAAAAAACCGAGGGCTAGCCTTAAAGGGAGAAAAAAATGATGAAGATATAGATGAGATAGGTCTCATGGCAAGAAGGTTTAAAAGAAGCCTAAGATCTCAATATAAGGGAAAATCCTAGAAGAACAAAGACAACAAAAAGAAGACTAATACCATCATTGGTTGCTTCAAATGTGGTGAAACTGGACATGTGATCAAGGATTGTCCTGCATGGAATACTGACAAGGGAGGACCAATGGAGAAAAAGATGGCAACGAGAGCGATGCTTGCTACCAGGGGAGATTCTAACTCAGGTGGTGAAAGTGAGGAGGATGAAGCTCTAGTTTGTGTGACTGCATTGTTGGGAGAAGTGGACAAGAGGCAGACCAGTTCAGGAAAGAAGGGACACATGTGTCTCATGGCAGGAAGCAACTCTTCTGATGAAGAACAGGTAACTATTTCTGATATGCAAGAACAAATGAGATATTGTGATAAAGATGAGTTACTAAGTTTTATAGATTCTGCTAATGAACAAAATGTTAAAGGCAAAGCTACTTATAAGGATAACAAAAAGAAACTAAGAGAAGTAACTCGAAATCTTGGCCTTAGAGAGTGTCTTTCTGTAGAGCTTGAACTTATTTGTACAGAATTAAAAGAAAAAATTTCAAATCTTGATATAAGTTTGGATTAGAAGAATATAGAACTTGAGATGCTATAACCTAAATCAGTTATTCCAAAAGCAGATTTTTATCAAAATAATGAAAGAGATTTTAGTAAGCTTAAGGATGCAGAAGGTTGAAGGTATAAATTTTGAATTACTTAAACAGAAATCCCTCACTCTAGAAAAGCCTGACTTGATTTTAGCTTATAATTATATGGTTGATGATGTGGAAGAATTGTTCAAAGAGTATCTAGATCTGCAAACTTCTCTTGCTAGCACAAGTGGTTATGGTGTTAATATCAATAACTTATGTTTGGAATTTGAGGGTAAGATCTGTGCTTTACAAGCTGAAATATCTGAATTAAAGAAAGATATCAACCCTAAAGTTGCTCCAGACAATCAGGGTGTTGATATTGAATTTTTACATTTAGAATATGAAACTAAAATTTGTGTTCTTCAAGCTGAAATATTCCAACTAAAGAAAGGCAAGAATACTCAGACCACTTTTGAACCAGACTCTGAATTGGTTTCATACACTAGTGGAAAAAACCACATTTTCTCCGGTCAAAACCCTCCTTTTTGCTCCGGGTGTCGACCGGAGTAGGTGTGGTAGAAGCAATAAGTCTAGACCGGAAAAGGTATGACTTTTTGCTCCGGTTCTTTAAATGAACGGAGCAAAAACTCTATTTCCCACCAAAAACAGGGGACTTTTTGCTCCGGTTCATTAAATGACCACAGCAAAAAGTCCATTTTCCCACCCAAAGAAAAAGAATTTTTGCTCCGATTCTTTAAATGACCTGAGCAAAAAATCCATTTTCCCACAAAAGAAAGGACTTTTTGCTCCGGTCATCTAAATAACAGTAGCAAATAGTAGCCTTAAAAAGCAAAAAAAAAAATATATTTTTTGTTTTTGTTATGGTCAAATGAAAGCCAAATGATTAGGAATACATAAAACATCATTTTTATAATTAAATTATTCTTACAACACCTTAAAATTATACAAAAATAAAAAAAATTACTACAACACATGTACAAAAATTACTACCTTTGAAAATAGAGAAATCACCAACATTTTTACCACTACTCCACTAGTTTTGATAAATAAAAATCTTTATCCCAGATCATCATCTATTAAGATTCTAATAAAATTCTTGGTAAATTTTGGGCAACAAGAAATTTCATCTTCATTAAGAAAATTGATGCAAGTATAAATTGATAGCATCCTTATTCCTTAATTTTCCGACTGACCTGTAAAGGATTAGTCTTAAAGGCTGACTCAAATCGCGCCTTGCAGAAACTATGAAACCATATAGTAAGAACTGGACGAGCGATGAGGAATGGTGTTGAGGAAGCAGCATGTTTTGTGCTAAGCAATTCCATGAGAAGCAACCGAGAGAAAACCATCGCAATAATAATTCGTTTATGTACATCAGGCCAGAAAGCACCAGCACTTTCATACTCTTGGTTATAAACATTTATGATCTGCAATCATGTAACCAAGCACCATGAGATGGAAGATAATTAAAAAACACGTAATATGCACAAACTAAGGCCCCGATCTCCTCTACTTATGACAATACCTTTTAGCAACAACAAATATAGTTCAGAAAAAAGAAAGAAAAAAGTTCAGCATAATTAGTTTCATTTCTTGACCAATTGTTAAAGCTTTCAATAAAGAGTAGTTTGAATAAAAACAATATTTACCATTCAGCAAAAACAAGTATAGCAAAATCAATTTCATTTTTTAACAAATTGTTAAAAAGAACGAAGAGATCGAGTTAAGAAGACCATAAGAAATTGAATTTGCATAGTTGTTTAGAACTTCGTCGTGGTATCGTACCTAAAAGAATTATTCTATTCTAAAGAAATTTTTAAATTTGGGGATTTCCCCCACAAATACCGGATGTCGGTACACAAGATAAGAGAAGCCGAAGAAGACCAAAATGAATGGAAGCAGGATGGGAGTCACTGCAGCATAAACCAGACCCAACATTATATATAATTGAATCTGAGGTTCTCCGATGTCAAAGCCAACTCTTCCTGCATCCATTGTTGCCTCTCTGTCTTTATCAGTCTTGACCAGAAACCAATTCTTCAAATGTTATATGATTAGAGGTTTCACTCTTAGGATCTCACCAGCAATACCGGCCCATCCATCAACCATAATGTAAGTTATGAAGAAAGTTGCTTTCATTGGAATCGAAATACCAATAGTTTCAAAGATCTCGTCAAATGATTATATCACATAAGAGGAACACACAAATTGCAGAAATAATATCACAAGCAACCAACAAGTATCATGCAGAAACATTACGGACGGTTAAGAGACTGCGAGCCAGAGACATTCCCAATTATTTAAAATCATCTAAATAATGACATACAACTCTAGCTGTCATACAGTTTAGAATTTAATATATATATATAATTACATATACTCTATATAATTTTTGGTCATGAATAGTCTGTGACTCATTAAAGTTCCTAATCAGCTAACATAAAAGCAAGCATGAAAAAGGAACGGATCTCAAAATGACATACGTTGATAATAAAGAACCAAGGTACATTTTAAGTTTGTTGATCGCAATCCCAGTGATGACACTTGCTAGAAAAACATTGACAAAATTGAATATATAATATCTTGAAGCTGATCTTCTTTCTAGAGCAGATATTGCTTCAAAACCTTCAAACTTGGACATTAACATAAGAATTAACGGCAAGAAGATCAGAAATAGCTTCAAAGCACGTCCAAGCAGGAAACCCTGGAGGAATGATTTGATAATCAACTTCTATTTCTAAACTTAGGCACTGTAACAGATTTTTGCAAGTCCAGCTCAGCACCCTAGACTTAGGCATCAGGGGCATCATTCTTTAGATTCAAAACAGAAAATTCTCAAACTCTATTTCTACCAAAATTCAATCTAAAACAAGATAATAATCACATGAAAATCATCAAAATAATACGAATTCATAAAAACTCCAACAAAACATGAAAATTTCTCAATTTCATAATATATACACACTGAATTAAATTGACCACACCAAACATAAACTTAACAACAAATACATCATTCTTCAGATTCAAAACACAAAACTCACAAACCCTAAACTATTTACCAAATATCAATCTACATAAAATTAATCAAAACGCAACATTTATTTACAACATCACAAATTAAATCAATCTCAATAAAAAAAAACTCTAAAACTCCAAAATCAATAAATCTAAACAATAAAACAAAAGTCCAAAAAAACAAATAAAACAGAAGCATACGAAGAAGTATCATTATCAGGATTATGAGAAATAACAATAGCATAATCAAAGCGAATTCTCCCACCATCGCCATTCACCATTTACCATTTTGCCACCAAAGCGAATAACAACCACCATTAGATCTAAAAAAGGAACAAAATCAAAACAAAATCATAAAAAAGAACACCTTTAAACTGAAATAGAAATTGAAATGGAAATCTAGATCTACAAAATATAACATTAGACTGAGTTTTTTGAAGGTGAGGGGGAGGCATTTAGGGTTTTTCGAGGGTAAGGGGTAGTTATTTAGGGTTTTTCAAGGGTGTGGGTTAGGAGTTAAGGGTGAGGGGGAGGCATTTAGGGTTGAAGATGAGGAGTAGCATGCTCAAGATGAAGAGATTATGTTGAAGATAAGAGAGAAAGAAAGAGAATGAGGAGGTAGGATTTCAGAAGAGACAGAGAGAAAGAGGCTTAGGTTAAGATAAGGAGAGAATAAGGGATGAGTTGGTTATACACTAGCGATTTTCTTTTTTAAAAAAAATAAATACTTTTTTCTCCGGTCAAAACAAACGGAGCAAAAAGTTAAACACCCCCTCTTTTTCTAATGTTCTGACCATCGTAGAGGGCGAAAGCGATATTAAGGGTCAGAAGTTGAAGTCCGAATGAAGCCACCCATTCTCGGACCCAGGAATACCAAATAGCAGCAAATAGCTTTTTGCTCCGGTCTTAATTTTAACCGGACCAAAAAGTGATTTTTTTTTCTTCCAAAGACTTATTGCTTTAGATTTTTATTTTACCCAAAAAAACGGAGCAAATGTGATGTAGCATATGTTGATTTTTCCAGTAGTGATAAGTTAAAGATGAGCTTCATAGGGCAATGTTGGATCTTGGTATTGCTGCAGAGTATAGTGAAGCTCAGCTTAAGAAACTTCAAAATCAAGGAACATGATTTGAGTGAATGCCTAAGATAGATGAACAGGTTGCTCGATGCTCAAAGTACTCTAAACATCCTAACCTCAAAATGTAGTAATCCTATGAGGTTTTGATTAGGGTATTTTGGGAGTAGTCCCCAACAGCCCCAAAACTTGGGAAGAGGCGAGACTTGGATTTCTAAATTCGAGAGAGGTAAGTATGTTTTTGCAAACGACATGTATGTTTGACCCTATTGTTGTAAGAATGGACATGTTATTGAAACGTGTTGGACTAAGCAAAAACATAATAAAAGAAATCAGTCTCACGTACCAAAGGTTCATAATTAAAAGAGTCACACACATAGTTTGTTTAAAAATGGAAAACATGATAAAACAAGAATGACAAATTTGAAACAAATTTGGGTTACAAAGGGCCGTATCAAACTAGTTCCCATTAACAAGGAACCCAATAAAATTTGGGTCCCTGAAAGTAAACCTTGATTTGCTTATGCAGGTTAGAGTGAAAGGAAAGCCGTATTGGTATTTGCAGAGCGGTTGCTCAAGACACATATCATTAGATAAAAGTTAATTTCTTTCACTCGTAACCTATGAAGGAGGAAGTGTCACCTTTGGAGATAATAGGAAAGGTTTGATCAAGGGTATAGGTAAATTTGGTAAGACACATTCTCAAGCAATTGATAATGTATATTTCATTGAAGGTTTGAAACATAACTTTTGAGCATATCTCAGCTATGTGTCAAAAGAAACCATGTTTAATTTAAAACAAATCTTTGTGACATAGTTAACACTAAAACAAAGGAACTGGTCTGTAAGGGTTCTGACACAATAATGTTTACATAACATTTTTGAGTCAGATTCCTAAGACCAGTGCCACTTGTTTCAATGTTATAGAGGATGACCATCGGCTGTGGGACAAGAGACTTAGACATCTAAGTTTTTCCTTGTTAAACAAACAGTGATATAAGGACATAGTTACAGGTTTACCTAACATTAAGTTCATTGCATATCATATCTTCTATGAGTGTGCTTAATGTAAGCATGTCAAGTCTTCGTTTCAGCCAAAGAAGGTTGTAAGCACCACTAGACCATTTGAAATTGTACACATAGACTTGTGTGGGCCCATGAATGTATAAGGTCGAAATGGTCAAAGTTATGTGTTTGTGTTAGTTGATTATTACTCTCGTTAACTTGGAAAGTCTTTCTAAAATTGAAAAATGAAACGTTTGAAGAATTTGAAATCTTGATAAAAACAGGTCCAAAACAAGATTAATCATCAGTTGGTCTCTATCCGGTCTGATCATTGTTATAAAATTGACAATGTTATCTTCATAACCTTCGAAACAAGAGTAATACAGGCTATATTTGAAATAGGGTAATGTTGAGACATTTACTAAAGAAAACACCTTATGATTTACTTAGGGGAAGATAACCAAACGTTGCACTCTTACACGTTTTTGGGTGCAAATGCTTTGTACACAACAATGGTAAATCAAGTTTGGAAAAATTTGTTGCTAGAAGTGATGAGGCTGTTTTTATTGGATACTCTTCACACAGCAAGGCATACAATGTTTTCAACAAAATAACCTTGTGTGTTTAAGAAAGTGTCCATGTTCTATTTGACGAAACTAATATGTTTGGCAAGCATGTGTAGGTTGATGATGATGATGAATTCAAAATTGGCATGCTAAACTTTACAGGAGCTAATGAAGTACAAGGTACCGAACCAGACTCACCACACAACTCTCCTAAAGAGGAAGAGTCTGGTCCAGCATAGAAACAAGCAGCTCATGAGGTAAGTGAAGGAAATGGTGACTCAGAGGCTCATCCACATGAATACAAGGCACAGCTGAGACCACTATGGAACCAGGTTCACTTGTTCAAAGCAACAACGGAACAAGGGGAACCAGTAAAGGAACCAGTTCCACATTAGAAGGCACCAATGTAAACCTTGATATGAGTAAATCCTTCAAGCATAAGTTCGCTCATCTCTCTCATCTTATCATTAGTGACATTAAGAAAGGGGTGCAAACAAGGAATTCTACTTTACAAAACTTTTGTGCTTTCTATTCTTTTCTTTCAAATGTTGAACCAACTGATTATAAGGCTGCTTTAATGGATCTAGATTGTGTTCTAGCCACGCAAGATGAACTCAATCAGTTTGAGAGAAATCAAGTTTGCCATCTTGAACTCATGATGGAAAACATGTCTGTCATTGGAACCAAATGGGTGTTCCGGAACAAACTGGACGATTCAGGTGTTATAGCCAGAAACAAGGCCAGTCTAGTGGTCTAAGGAGTTAATCAGCAGGAAACAATTTATTATGGTGAAACCTTTGCTCTAGTATCCAAGCTTGAAGTAATCAGAATTTTAATTGCTTTTGCAGCTCATATGAACCTCAAAATCTTTTACATAGATGTTAAAACAACCTTTCTTAATGGTTATTTGAAAGAAGATGTATATGTGGAACATCCCCCTGGATTTGAGGATAGTGACTTGCCAAAACATATTTTAAACTTGACAAAGCTCTTTATGGTCTCAAGCAAGCTCCTATAACTTGGTATGAGAGACTTTCCAGTTTTATTCTAGACAATGGATATAAGAGAGGTTCAGTTGACAAGACACTATTGTTAAAAGAAAAGGGAACTCATCTGCTAGTGGTTCAGATATATGTAGGTGATATTTTGCTTGGAGCCACTAATCCTTATTTGTGTAATGAGTTTGCAGATTTGATTGAAAGTGAACTTGGGATGAGTATGATGGGAGAACTTGGGTTCTTTCTAGGACATCAATTCAAGCAAACCAAGGATAAAATTATGATTCATTGACAGAAGTACCTCAAGGAGTCACTGAAAAGATAAGGCTTGCTAGACAGCAAATCCTATAAAACACGTATTTAAACTTCTATAAAATTGTGCCTTGATGAGAAGGGATAGGGTGTTGAGGGTAAGTTGGATAGAGGTATGATTGGCTCATTGCTTTACTTAACAACCTGTAGACCAGATATAGTGTTTTCAGTAGGGTTGTGTGCAAGATTTCAAAGCAACCGTAAAGAATCAAACGTAAAGGTTGTTTAGAGAATTCTAAGATATCTCAATGGTACTGATGACCTGTGTTAGTGGTGTCCAAAAGCTCGTAGTATGAATCTTATAGGATAAATAGATGCTGACTTTGCTGGTTTTATTGTAGACAGAAACAACACTTCTTGAATGGCTCACTTCTTAGGTTCCTGCCTTATCTCATGGGGATCTAAGAAGCAATATTCTGTGGCCTTATCCATAGCAGAGCCTGAGTACATTGCAGCTGCTTTATGTTGTGCTCAGCTCTTGTGGATAAAGTCAAAACTAAAGGATTTCGGGATCTATTTCAAAAGTGTTCCCATTTTATGTGATAACACAAGTGCAATCAATATTTCAAATCCTGTCCAACATTCTAAAACCAAGTACATTGAGATTAGGCATCATTTTCTAAGGGACAATGTTGAAAAAGGTAATGTGGAATTGGAGTTTTGAAGGTCAGAAGATCAACTAGCTGACATTTTTACAAAACCTTTTAGCAGAGAAATGTTCATCAAGCTTCGTACCGTGTTGATTATGATTAAAATTAGACAATGAGGTCTTAGGTCTTCACTTGTCCGTTTGGCTAGTCAAATGATGTCAATTTGTATATATATTTTTTATTTTTGTTTCTTTTCTACCTTTCGGGTCTCACAAAGTTCTTATGCGATGCTGAGCTGATCATTTTAGTACACAAGTAACTTAACATAATCTTGTAAAGAGTAAGTTTGCACACACCAGTTGCAGACCATTAGGGAACCAGATTCCTTAGGTGGTTATTTTAGTCAGTCAGTTTATTTTCAAAATTTCAAATTTTTGGAAATAAATGTAATGACGGTTATATTTATGGCAACTGCTTTTTTGGTTGAACGGACAAATATCTTTCAAATTTTTGAAAATAACCGTTTTGATTCAAATCTTTTATAAATATATTGCTCTTGATCTTACTTTCCTTTTTCATTTAATTTCCTTGATCTCATATTTTTCATATATATATTCTCTCGATTATATCTTTCTCGCACAAAACCTAAATCGACTAAATTCTTCCTCTTTCTCTCACTAAATATGTTCAAAGTTTTTTTGTGTGCTCAAAGCAGAGGAAAAACTCAGTCTCATCGTGTCAAAGAGAAGAAGCACATGATTGGTTGAGAAAGAAGTCAGTGAATCTCATGAAATTGAAACGAAGAAATCAAAGAAGATGGTTGATAAAGTAAAATAATATGTGACAGAGGATGTGTTAGGAGAGGAAATTGATGAAGAGGAAGAAGTGCCATTGATTCGAAAGAACGCCACGCTAGAAACTTCAAAAGCTCACGCTATAAAATCTGCCACACCAAAATCCACCACAAAAACAACCACCACAAAAGCGGTTACTCCAAAATTAACAGCCAAAACCACCAAATCTTCTACACCAACATCCATTAAAACAACTACTGCCAAAAAGCCACCCACACCAAAATCAAAAGAATCTACACCAGTACCAGTGGAGACTTCTAAACCCAAAGAACCTAATTTGAAGGAATTTTTCCACCTGCTAATTTAAAAGGTACGCAAATACTAAAGACAAACACAAATACTAAAATTCATCAAATTTTGGCGTCGTTGAATTTTGGTGCCAAGATGATGTGGCAATCTTATCTTGAGTTTGTTGTGCAACTATGAGTGGCAACCTAAATTTTTGCGCCGTTGCCGAAGACTACCTTTATTTTATTTTGTTCCAAGGACATTTTTTGGATTTAGTTGTGGGGTTATATTATAAATAGCCTTCAAATTGAATTGTAACAACATAGATTGTTTTGGTGAAATAAAATCAACTCATTGTTGTGCGTTTTTCCTTATAGTTTCGCTTAAAAATAATACTCGTTATATTTTGAATTGGTGCTTAGGCATTAGATCCACGTGAGTATAAATTTGACATTGAGGATGCTTGGAGCTTTAATCAATTGCAAATTTGTTCGAAAATCCTAGTTAAAATTCTTGGTGTTTCTTTACAGAATTTGAAACTAGACTACTCTGATTGTGAGTGGCGATATCCTATCAATATTCACATCAACTTGTGTGAATGATCGTCTAAATCATCTGAGAAGTGTATTTGATACATTGAGGAAGCAAAAACTTTATGGAAAACTGGATAAGTGTTATTTTTTGGTGCCATGTGTGACGTTTTTGGGATACATAATCTCTAAGGATGGTCTTCTTGTTGAGACATCTAAAGTCGAAGCGATTAAATCATCGCCTGAACCGAAAAGTATTACAGATTTGCGAGCTTTTAATGGATTGGTGTCATTCTATAGGACGTTTGTGAAAAAAAATTCAACTGTGGTTTCTCCTATCATTGAATGTATCAAGAAAGACAATGGAAAGTTTGAATGGACAAAAGGAGTACAAGAGGCATTCGATTTGATCAAGAAATTGCTTTGAAATACACCAATTCTAGCATTGCCCATCTTTTCAAAGCCATTTGAGGTGGATATTGATGCAAGTGGAGTTGGAATTAGAGCAGTTTTTATTCAGGATAAGAGGTCAATTGATTATTTCAGTGAGAAGTTGAATGGGTAAAGTTGAACTATTCTACTTATGATAAGGAGTTTTATGCCATTTTTTGAGCTCTTGATCATTGGATTCTGACTTAGCCAAGCCTAGTAATATGATCATGGATGAGCATCTAATCAAGAACGTGGCTGAAGGAGTCCATTTTATGCGTCACTCACAAGACATGCTAAAGGAAGGGCAATATAACTTGATCCATAATACATATTTAGTTTAAATTTTGTTTTGTTTGTAATAAAAACTGAAGTGTGACATTTTTAAGTTCTTATTTTTAGCACTGTTTAATTCATTGTTAGTTGATTTAACTAGCATTGAAGTTAAGTAAGTTACAATTATTAATTTAGAAATAATTCAGATTTCAAAGGATGCAGCCGTCCGAATGGCGACATTTTGGGAGAATCTGCTCATTTGAAGCTAAAATTCAAAAGGAAATTAAATGAGGAAGTTATGGAATTCAAGGAGGGGCTTTATGGAGTTAAAATCAGCAAGAAACAACCAATTTAAAGCATTCTTTGAAGCTGCCCAGAACAACCACAAACCGCCTGAATTGACGCCCTTTCCAACGGGCAAATTGAGCTTGTTTTGGAAAGTTTTTATTGAGTAAAATTGTTTTGAATTTTTAATGGGGTCAAAGAAGAATTTTAAGGAAGTATTAAGGCAATCTTCAAAGATAAACTTCAGTCCAAGAAGGCTTAAGGAAGACGAAGAAATGAAGAAGAAAATTTACAAGACATTAAAACATTTCAATGCACAATTAGTAGGAATTTATAACTATAATTTTCTTAATTTATTCTTGTACTCAACGTCACTTGTAATCCTTATAAATAACTTTTGAATGATTAATGAAAATATATAGAAGTTTGAATTAAAAATCTCTTTGAGAGTACTTTGTTTATTGGATTAGAAACTCCTCGATTTCTTAGATTAGAAATCAATATTTTGCTTTCCTTTTTCAACTATTCGTGACTAAGAGTTGAGTTGTGATCTTATGAAACCCATTCTAACTCTTACTCATGTGTCTTTTTCTAAGAACTAGCTTGCTTTTAGTCATATTTATCTACAATATTTTCGGTTTATCCCTTGTATGTTCTTACTGTTACGACTTATACATAACACTTGGCGCTAGAAGGAGGGTGTATAATTTTGTGTTTCTTTCATACTTTTGTCCATTAAACACAATCTTTTCTTTGTTCTTTTTTTTTTCGACAATCATCAATCATGATGTCAAATGCTAATACCCCTCTTCCAAATTGGCAAGAAGATGTTGCTGAAATGGAGCAAGATAGAGAGGCACGTGAAAGGTATATGGAGTACATGCAAGAACAAATGAGAGAACTAACTCTCAATTTACAACGTCAAATAGAAGGACCTACATCCTTCACAGATCCTGAAAGTAGTGATAAAGAAGGGAAAGAGGATGAAGAGACTCCATGTCCTAAGCAGATTCATAGGCTAAACAATGACATCAAAGTTGACATCCCCTAATATGATGGCAAACTTGATGCGGATGAATTTGTTAAATGGCTTAGAACGGTTGAAAGGCTGTTTGATTTCAAGAAAATAAATAAAAATAGGAAAGTTAAAATTTTAGCTTTGACACTTAGGAAGTATGCCTCCACTTAGTGGTTAAACGTTTCTTCTAAAAGATCAATGTAAGGCAAGACCAAAGTGAAAAGTTGGGAGAAGATGAAAAAGCTTTTAAAGCAAAAGTTTTTTCCTACTTACTATGTTCAATTCAAGAGAACTTTTGTAAGTTCCATCATCTTGAACAAGGTACAATATTTGTTGAGGACTATGCTAGAGAGATTGAGTCCTATGTTATGAAATGTGGAGTTGAGGAAGATGAGCCTCAAACAATGGTTTGCTTTTTGGGAGGCTTGAACACAAAGATGGCTAATGTGGTTCATCCTTATGCTGCTTTGGAAGAACTTGTTAGCTTAGCCCACAAGTTTGAACAACAACAAAAGGCCAAAGGTAAAGGTCAGACCTCATGTCCGCCTTTAATTCAAATTACGCTTTTCTAAAAACATAAACACAAACCTACAAAACCTTCACGTCAAACACAAAACCAAACAAGAAGTTTGCGCAAAACAAAAATTCAAAGTTTACTCCTATAAAGTGTTTTAAAGGTCAAGGTATTGGGAATATTGTTGTTGATTGTCAAAACAAAAAGGTTTTTGATTTGGTTGAATATGATAAGGATGGGATGGAGGATCATGGGGAACAAGAAGAGGACAAGGCATTTCTTGGACCGGATCAAGGGGAATGCTTGGAGGTTAGAAGGACCTTGAGTACCATGGTATCTCAAGAGGAGAATTTCCAACCTGAGTCAATCTTTCACACTCGTTGTACCATTTGTGCTAAGGTATGTACTTTGATAATTGATGGTGGTAGTTGTACTAACGTGCGATTGCAAGTAGTTGTAGATAAGTTAAACTTAAAAACAACTCCTCACTCTAGTCCTTATGTTAATCAATGGCTAAATCAAAGAAAGGGGATTCAAGTGAGTAAAAAAGTTTTAATTTCTTTTAGTACTGGTTCTACTTATGAAGAAGAATTGTAGTGTGATGTGATTCCAATGGATGGTTGTCATATTTTGCTTTGTAGACTATGTTTGTTTGATAGGCGAGTCTTTCATGATGGTTATAAAAACACTTATGATTTTAACAAAGATGGTAGAAATATTGTTCTTACCCCTCTCATCATGAAAAATGAATAACATAAAACTAGTCCCATGCAAAGAACATCCCTCACAACTTTCTTGAAGTCCGAAACGCATGAATATAAATCTCACAAATAATTTATTCTTGTTGGACTTGATTAAACGCAAGATCACTTACAACATGACCACCCATTGCTTAGTCCTTTGCTTGAACCTTATAAGCATGTGTTTCCACAAGAAATCCCTCATGGATTACCTCCAAAATGTGACATTTAACTGTGTCTACATTGCAAAACAAACCGGCTTATAGAGCTAATCCAAAAGAGAGTGAAGAGATTAAGAGGCAAGTTGATGATTTGTTGTCTAAACGTCTTATTAGGGAGTCTTTGAGTCCTTGTGCATGCCCCACGTTAATTGTGCCTGAGAAGAATGGAGAATGGTGATGGGAATATTGTTATGAAATCATTAATCACAGTCAAGTACGTGAATCTAGTTACAACTCTATAAAGAAACACCAAGAGTTTACACTAGGGAATTTCAAGTAAATTAATGTTTGACTAAAGCCTCGCGGTCCCTCAAACTCAAATTTACTTTCACGTGAATATATACCCTAAGAACCAATTCACAAAATACAGTTTAATTGTTTTTGAACGATAACAATAAGAAAAACCCACAACTCAAAATTGATTTTTATTTCACCAAACAAGCTATGTTGTTACAATGGAATCTGAAGGCTATTTATAATAGTATAACCTAAGACTAAATCGTAACAACTTTTCTAGGAATAAAAGAAATAAAACACACGTGAAAATTAGCAATGCAACCATACCAAGTCTCTTTCCTTGTAAACATTGTAACACCCTAAGTCTATTTGTTGTTTTGTAAACCTCTCCTTGAGCAAATGCAACCATACCAAGTCTCTTTCCTTGTAAACATTGTAACTCCCTGAAATTTCCTAACTCTCTACTGTATATTTTCCCGGAAAACATCATATAAAAATTGAAGAATTATAATTATTAAAACTCCTAATAATGGAAGAACCAAAGTATTACCGCCACCGTGATAACGGCTAAGGCAATTATCAAAGTACTACAGCGGAAGTCTTAAAACCAAAACTAATTTAAAACTAAACTTCAAAATAAGTCTCAAAACAAAATTCATAACAACATCCAAAATAAAAACCAACTTAAAACTTATTACACTTCGGAACCATTTTAATGGCCCTTAAAAACCAAAACTAGAATCTTTAAAAATAAACAACATCCAAATAAAGGTTAGTTCTTCATAAGCAATAAAAATTAAACTACAAAACTACAAAGCAAGTGCTCTTACTCCAGTCCAGCATGAAATGACATATGCCCTCTAGTACCTGTATCTTTTCTTATTCTAGACAACTACTCGCCAACAAGTGGGTCATTGTAGGACCAAGTCCAAGACAAAGCCATGCACACAAAAGAAACAGTCAGCAAAGCTGAGTACATAACTACAAAAGACTATGAAACTAAACACCATTAACCAAACATACACACAACTTACCTTTGACAACCTTTCACCTGTGCATAGACTCAACAAATTATTTATTATATTTAAACGTTTGGATTCAGCATCGAACGGGTTTCCTTTCCATTAAAATCTCCCTAATGGGCACCAACTTGGGAGCAACTTCAAGAAGGTATTACCTATGTCACACAATGTGACGGAATTCCAGCGCATTGAAAATATAAAAGAGTACAACGTCTTGTACTCCAATTACAAGTTATAGATCTTTGTTCCTTACGACTCCCCCCATTGTTCGCACTCAAGGTATATACGTTCCAAGAGTTTTGATACAAATCCTCTTACACTTTACGTGATTAACCGGTTTAACAATGTTATGACTCACATACAACATCACATAATTCATGCATCAAGTTAAACAAGCCATATTAATTATCTTCAATTTAAGGTGATTAAAAAAAATAATCTCATGTGTGTCCTTTAATTAATCTGAACTTCCTTTACCACACATTAATTGTGAGTGGCTAACTATTTACTTTCTCCTTGACCACACATTAAACTGTGAGTGGCGACATTTATAAAATAATTGCTCATTAACATCCTTTAATCATGTGAATAAAAATTCACAACTGCCTTTCATGTTGATTAAGTAACTAACCAACTTTAGAATAACTTCCTTCCTTTATTATTAAACTATTGGCCAAATTAAACTGATCATAACATTCCAATTTAATCTTATAAAATTTATATTGCTTATTAACATGGAATGTCAAGATAATATAAAATCATGCTTCTAATGAAACTTGTTATGCTTATCAATTCATAATTCAAACAAGATCCAAGCATGAAATCCAACTCTTATGTTTGTGTTTAGTACTTACGTACCTTGTGAAATAGTGGTGCTCCGCCACAACTTCTAAAAGTTGACTAACTCAAAGTCTCCAACATAAAGAAAACCAAAACTAAATTACAACCTTGTTGACTAAGTTCTACAACAACTGTTAACTAACTTCTATATTATAAACTTGTCCAAAACGTTCCTTATATGGTCTCTATTCAATTCCATACTTCACTTGAATTTTTCTATTGCAAGATTACTTGATTTTCGCGACTTATTTATACTTGGTAAAAACTCAACATAAATTTTATGTCACTTTAGAAAAGTGGACAGCAATTCAAAATAATCAAAACTCCTTAAAAAACCTCAAGAACAACAGAAATCAATCATACAATGTATTACATAATTTATATGATCAATTCATGCTAATTATATACTTTAAAATCCTAATTATTCACTTCCCAAAATGATGACTGATGTTAAACATGCTTAAAATCACTTTTAAACTTCATGAAACATACAAAAAATCATAGGTAAAATCGTGGAATAGATACATCATACTAGCATCATATCACTAGTACAAAAATCCAATTTTGCTGCGGTTTTTTTAGAGGTATTTGCTGCGGTTTTTAACCGCAGCACTTGGAGCAGCAGCAATAAACTAGCGTATTATTTGCTGCGGTTCAACCGCAGCAAAAAAATGGACTTTTTGCTGCGGTTGTAGTCAAAACCGCAGCAAAAAGGGGGCAAAAAATGGTGGGAAATCCCACTATTTGCTGCGGTTTTACAAAGAACCGCAGCAAATAGTGGGATTTCCCACCAAAAAAAAGCTTTATTTGCTGCGGTTTTTTAGAAAACCGCAGCAAATAACCACCCAAAAAAATAAAAAATTTTTTTTTTTTTTTTTCTTTTTAATGCTAAATTGTAGCCAGAATGTGAGTCTTTCTTATGATATACAGATGCTCTGACAGTGCTCTACAAAACATTTACATAATCAAAGTAAGGAAACATGTGCAGAGTCACTTAAGTTGACATGTATTAAAATTCTAGTTCACACAACATCAAAGTCCTAGACTACTAATTTCTAGTGCATGCAATTGATTTAGAACTTTTTACATTAGTTGTTTTGTGTATCCTCATTAGAACTATAAAACGACAGATAATATGGCTATACACAACTACAAACGAGGAATAGATAATAACCACAGTTGCTGTAATTTCAGGTCCCTTGCTTATGGACAGTGGCAAAAACTTAATTTACTCAAACATTTGGCTTATTAATCCCATTGTCGTTGTGTTGAACTTCATACTCGTAGCCCCCTAGGTTGTCAATATTTGACTCTAATCGCCAAATGAAATCATCCCAAATACAATTCATTTTGTTTCTTGGATAATACAAAACTAAGTAAAATACAGACAGCAATCAAAGTAGAAACATCAAATGCTCAATATATAGTTTTATACCAGCCAAAGATGTACATTCCAAGGCTTTTACCTCCACAAAGATCAATCAGAATATGTATTAAAATTTCTTAACCAACTGCTCTGACTATTTGTTAACCAAAATCACTTCATACTCCTAAAGTAGTCCCCAACAATGCAACAAACCTTAAACAACAATGCAAAAACCCAATTTTTAAACATCATCATTCCAACATAGCCCCAACAATGCAACAAACCATAAACAACAACTAAAGTAGTCCAAAAAACCCAGTAACAACTACATCACCAAATAATGTACTTAAAAATTACAGAAATCATAAAATCTAAAACATATGAAATTAAGTACTCACAGGAGAAATCATAAAATCTAAAACATATGAAATCTAAAACAAGTTAACAAGTTAATAACAAACTTAGAGATTAGAGATTAATACTCAAAACAAACTTAATAACAAGTTAACACAAGTGATATATTGAGAGGAAAAACAGGGGCAAATTAGCAAGAATTATCAAAACCCTAGATTTAAAAAAAAAATAATTCAAAACACAAAACACAAATCAATTGAAAAAGAGGGAGGACGAGGATAGAAGAGAGATGAGAGAATGAGATGAAGTAACATAAAAGGAACAACACAACAATCAACAACAAAACAGAAATCAAAAAAATACCTTAGAAATCGAAAAAATCTAAAATCGATTTGAAGAATCAAAACCAATCACACTCTAAATTTCTTCCCATTAACTATTACACTTGTAGGACGCAATGACACTCTCATACACGAAGTGTATGATAAAATACTATACGGAGTAAAACACAAATGCATTTTTCCACAAAGTGTAGTGTACCATAATCAAAAAGACAATATTTCAACAACAAATTGACGAGCCAGTAAAATAATTAAGAAACCCCCATGATTTGGTTTATTTAAGCAACAGTCACAACAACCAAAAGCCCCAACATAAAACATCTAACACAAAACCTACAAATTTCAGCCAAATTCAACAAAAAACTCAACATTTCAGCCAAATTAAATTAAAACAATCAAAATTAAGAAATTCAACCTCTCTGAAATTCTGAAACAACCAACTACGCAACCGCATATACTCGCGAAATCAACCGTCATCGCGAAATCACTTGACCTTTGACATATGATCTTCCCTTTGACATTCGATCATAAAAAAAAATTCAAAGAAATCATAAAAGAAATCAGAAGAAATATAAGTAATTTAATCATACAAAAAACAAATTTAATACCGGAAAAAATTCACTCAAAATAGAGATTTACTCACCATAATTTCAGATCTGCTTAAGCGTGTAATTATTTAAATCTTCTAAAATCAACGAATCAAATACATTGCTGAAGTTTCAAGTCACATCAAACGAATAATCCATCATTTCTGCAAAAATCAATCAAAGAAATAAATAAATAATTCTCATGAAATCAATAAACAAAACTAAAATAAAAAATTGAATAACAAAATCAAATCTAAACAAAGTATTACCGAAACCAAAATAGCAGAAATCAACCTTCAAGAAAAGGAAATCTCGCAAATCGATGATCACAAGATAGATCGTGAAATGATGGAATTGAATGGTCGAGAAAGAGAATGGTCGAGTGAGGAAGAGGCGAGATGGAATTGAAAGGATCAGACGAAAGTGAGAGGGAGAGAATGAGAGAGTAAATTAGGGTTAGAGAGGGAGAGAGGAAATTAGCTAGGGTTGAAAGGATCAGACAAAAGTGAGGGGGAAAATAAGGGGGTGGGTTTATATATGTGTTGGTTTTAATATGGGCTTGGGTTTGGGCCTTTTTATCCGGTTTTTTTAGTTGGGTTATTTGCTGCGGTTGAGCGGTTGAACCGCAGCAAATAGTTTCAATGCTTATAAAAAAAATAGAAGGGAACTATTTGCTGCGGTTATCAAAAAACCGCAGCAAATCTTCCGCAGCAAAATCCATTTTTTCTACTAGTTTATGAACAGTTAAAACTTATTTTAACTTGTTTTTATAAAATTTTCAGATTTATTAATTAACTTTAAACGCATGGAAAAGTTATAAAAAACATCATAAATTCATCATATAACTCTTTTACAATCTACTAACATCATTATGAAACCAATCTATGCTTTAGAATAATTTTTCATAAGCCAAAACATATTCATAATATTTATTCTATAGAATTTCATGATTACAAAATTTGGACAGCAATTTATTTTCTGTTTAAAGCCTTTAAAAAATCTACCTAAATTTCATAAAATCATCATAAATTCACTCAACAACAATTCATGATCATAATATTGAAGTTTAAATAATTAAAACTCATAAAAATCAAGAATTTAATAGTTTATAAACCCTAATCTAAAATTTCATGAACAACAATTTAATTCATGCTTTAAAACAAATCATAACTTCATAAAACATGATTGGAACTTATAAAATCATGATTAAACATAAATATAAACATGAATTTGCAAAATTAAGTCAAAAAGAAAGAAGAATTTTTTTTATATGTTTGAAAAATACCTAGTGGGGAGGAACAAAGCTGGCGAAGGTGAGCAGCGGCGGGTCCCGGCGGCTTCTGGCAGTTTCGGCACAGTTTTTTTAATTGTTTTTCTTCTTCTCCTCGCCAAAACCGATCACCCCTTTTTTTTCTTCCATTTTTTGGACTCCCTTTCTTCCTCTCTTTTTTTTCTCTCTTTGTCTCTCTAAATTTTTGAATCCTAATCACAGTTATGGAAGATGAAATCTAAAAATTTGGGTTTTAAAGGGTATTTATAGGCCCTAAAGTAGGATCTGGTAAAGCCCATACTTATCGTAAAGAGTGCAAATTACCTTTATGCCCTTGTTTCAAAATAAATTAGGAAACTCTTAAAAATTCTATATTTAGAAACCTTTCAAAATATTTTATAAAACATAAAATATTATTTATAAACACAAATTATTATTTTTAATTAAAAATTATTTAAATTCTTTTGTTTAATATTCTTATTGAATACAACTTTTCAATAAAAATATTAAAATTACACGTATAAAATACAAAAATAATTCCTTACAATACGTGAAAATATGGGTGTTACAAACATGCAAAGTCTTGTGTCTGTGAGCACGTTCCTTACAAGTATCATTCACCTACACTTCTGCATGCAATTTCTTTATGTAATCTACCTTAAACACTGCATCTTTGCTCACCAACTCACCTTTAGGAATACTAATGAAATCGATTGGCAGCTTTGGATTTATACCATACACTACTTCAAAGGGGGAATGTTTAGTAGCATATGTTGGTGATCAGTTGTAAGCAAATTCAGCATGAGGCAGCTTTAAAACCCAATCCTTCTGCGTTTTGCTCACCAATCTCCTCAAAAGAACACCCAAAGTACGATTCGTAACCCTTGCTTTGCCATCAGTTTGTGGATGATATGATGTACTAAACAAAAGTTTCGTCCATATCAATCTCCTAAGTGATTTCCTAAGTAACTCATGAACTTAGTATGCCTGCCACTCAATATGGTTTTCGGAACTCCATGTAGCTTCATAATATTTTAGAGGTAAAGATCAGCTACATTCGTGGCATCATTTGTTTTATGGCAAGGAACAAATTGCGCCATTTTCGAGAATCTATCCACCACAACCATGATAGAAATATCGTCCCAAGGATATTCTGGAATAAGCAATGGAGTATACAAACTTTGATGAAAGGATGCTTTTGCTTTCTGACAAGTAGCACACTGAAATATAATAGCTTCAATATCTGCAATCATCTTAGGCCAGTAAAAATGTTCATGTAACAAAGTCAACGTTTTCGTGTTTCCAAAGTGTCTAGCTAGTCCTCCTCCATGAGCTTCTCTCACTAATAACTCTCTGATTGAACACTTAGGAATGCATAAAATATTTCCCTTGAATAGAAAACCATCATGTAACACATCAGACCCCAAAACTCCCTTCATCATCTGCGTCAAAACAGGTCTAAAATTTTCGTCCTACTCATAGAATTTTGTCATAAGATTTAATCCAAGCAACTTAAAGTTCAAAACACTTATGAGAGCATATCTCTTTCACAAACCATCAGCAACTACATTCGATTTGCCAATCTTATACTTAGATGAAAAGTGAAAGATTGTAAAAATTCTACCCACTTTGCATGACGAGGATATAGCTTATGTTGACCATTGATATGCTTCAGAGCTTCATGATCTAAGTTTAGAATAATATGATTGTGTCTGAAATAATGACTCCAATGATCCAAAACAATGGTCAAAAACTCCTTAACTATCATAAGAAGAATAATTTAATTTCGCCCCATTCAACTTCTCACTAAAATAAGCAATTGGCCTCTTATCCTAAACCAAAACTGTTCAAATACCAACCCCACATGCATTAGTCTCCCCAGCAAAAGGATTAGAAAAGTAAGGCAATGCTAAAATTGGTTTGTAACAAAGAAATTTCTTGATTAAATCGAATGCTTCTGACGCCCCTTGTGTCCACTCAAACTTCCCCTTATCGTCATAAGTAAACAAACAAACTTTCATTCAACTCCAACTTAATTAAATTACAAACTAATGTTGAGATTATTTATAGGTATAATCATCAACAAAATCCTACCTAAAATCAACTAAAATACGACACAAAGCATAGGGAATTCGTCCCTCACACACACACAAGATAAAGATAAGCATGCCACCTCAACATGCAACTTGCACTTGATGTTATCTTGTCTAACTAACTAACAAATCAAGAAAATAGCCTAACAACTTATCTAAATAGCTAATTAACAAGATAATCATCAGATTTTAAGCTAAAAATTACAAGAACACTTGATGCCCAAGATCTTGGAAAAATCGCAAAAATCACGCCCCAAGATTTGTCCCTTTTTTTGCGCAATTTTTCAAGAACCTTCATGAACTTCAAGAAATGCTTCAAGATCCAATCTTTTAATCAAGAAACCTTCAAGAACCTGTCCTCCATGCATTTTAGCATAATTATGATAACCAAGACTCTACAAGAAACAAAAAACTCAATGCCAAAAATTTGAAAAATCTTGTGGGAAAAAAACTCATAGGCAAATACCATCTTGTTCCCCAAATCCACCATTTTCGCCTTGATTTGTATGCCATATTATTGACATGTGACCATGCTCAAGCAAATCCCTACCCTTGATGCACCCATATGGTTGATATTTGCATAAGCAACTATTTCACCTATGGTTGCATCCCTGCCATTGGCATCCTCAACTTCGAAGTTGATTACACTATTACTGACCTTGTAACATATATTTAATACATGATCACTTTGGTCATTGTCACTGCTGCTTGCATCATCCTCCCCTTCTTCAAAAGAGGTTGACCTCAAACTTCGAAGTCTTTCATCAGGCACATATGGAGATAAATCACCAATATTAAAAATAGCATGGACTCCATATTCACCTAGTAACTCAAGTTGAAAAGCATTATCACCAACTTTTTTCAAAATCTTTAATGGTCCATCACATCTAGGCATCAATTTATTTTTCCTGTGATTAGGAAACCTTTTCTTCCTGAGATGTGACCAAACCAAATCTCCTTCTTGAAATTTGCGTGGGTTCCTGTGCTTATTGGCTTGCTTCTTATATTGATCATTCACCTTTTCCAATCCTTGCTCTTATCTGTGCATGTAATTTCTGCATATATTTAATTTTTTCCAAAGTAGTTTTATGAACCAACTCACCTTTAGGAACACATATGAAATCAATTGGCAATTTAGGGTTGATGCCATATACCACTTCAAAAGGTGAATGTTTGGTTGCATAAGTAGGTGATCTGTTGTAGGCAAACTCAGCATGCACTAGTTTTAAATCCCAATCCTTCTGAGTCTTGCTTACTAATCCACGCAACAATACCCCTAATGTTCTGTTCGTCACTTCAGTCTGCCCATCAGTTGTTGGGTGATAGGAAGTACTAAAAAGTAACTTGGTTCTAACCAGTTTCCACAATGATTTCCAAAAGTAGCTCATGAATTTCAAATCCCTGTCACTGACAGTTGTTACCATGTAATCGAATTATATCCCTAAAATACAGCTCTGCAACATTAACAGCATCATCAGTTTTATTGCAAGGAGTGAAATGTGCCGTCTTTGAAAACCTATCCACCACCACCGTAATAGAATCCTTATGGTGAGCTATTCTAGGTAGACCAACAATGAAATCCATTGATACATCTTCCCAGGGACAATCATGAACTGGCAATGGTATGTATAACCCTTGATGAAAGGTTGCTTTAGCCTTTTGACATATAGCACATTGAGAAATCACAACTTCTACATCTCTAATCATCTTGGGCCAATAAAAATGTTCTTGCAGCATGCGCCTCTCTGACTAATAGTTCACTGATTGAACAATTAGGCTCGCACAGTTGATTCCCTTTAAACAGGAATCTATCATGTGAGATATATGATCCAACTACTCCACTTCTCAGTTGTTGCATCACAGGACCAAAATCAATGTCACCTTCATAATATGTCTTGATATGATCAAAACCCAACAGCTTACAGAACACTAATCAACACATACCTTCTACAAAGTGCATCTGCTACCACATTGGACTTGCCATCTTCGTATTTAGATGAAAACTGAAAACAGTGAAAGAACTAAACCCACTTCGCATGTCTAGGATTCAGTTTCTTCCGACCATTAATATGCTTCAATGCTTCATGATCAGAATGCAGGATGAAGTGATTAGGCCTCAAATAATGACTCCAATGATCCAGAGCTCTAACAATGGCATAAAACTCTTTATCATAGGTGCAATAATTTAACCTGGCCCCATTCAATTTTTCGCTGAAATATGCAATTGCTCTTTTAACCTGCACCGAAACTACTCCAATCCCTAAATCGCTTGCATTTGTTTCAACTTCAAAAGACTTTGTGAAATTAGGCAATGCAAGAATAGGTGTGTGGCATAACATATCCTTGATTCTTTTGAATGCAATATGAGCCTCCTTTGTCCATTCAAATTTCTTATCCTTTTTTATGCATTTAGTCATAAGAGCAACAATGGATGAGAAATTTTTGACAAACCTTCTGTAGAAGGAAGCCAAACCATGGAAAGATCGTACTTCAGTCACATTGGTGGGTGTTGGCCATGACTTCATTGCGTCAACTTTAAATAGATCAACTGAAACCCCATCTTTGGACACCACAAAACCCAAAAACGTCACACTTTGCACCATAAAATAACACTTCTCCTATTTTGTGTACAATTTTTGTTGCCTCAAAGTCTCAAAAACTTGTCTTAGATGCTCCATATGATCTCCATTATTTCTGCTATAAACCAATAT
Organism: Suaeda aralocaspica; assembly: GCA_016808085.1. Taxonomy (NCBI): domain Eukaryota; kingdom Viridiplantae; phylum Streptophyta; class Magnoliopsida; order Caryophyllales; family Amaranthaceae; genus Suaeda; species Suaeda aralocaspica. Next base: position 252,425 of record PYUH01000871.1, on the reverse strand, counting down.
ACCATCTAAGTATACAACAACAAACTTACCCAAATATGGCTTCAAACCATCATTCATAAGTCTCATAAACGTGCTAGGGGCGTTGGTGAGTCCAAAAGGCTTGACTAACCGCACATAGAGACCTAATTTAGTTTTGAAAGTTATTTTCCATTCATCCACTTCCCTCATACGAATCTGATGGTACCCACTTCTCAAATCAATCTTTGAAACCACCTGGGAGCCATATAACTCGTCCAAAATATCGTCCAGTCTAGGAATTGGGAATCTGTACTTGATTGTGATGTTGTTTACAGCCCTAGAATCAATGCACATGTGCCAAGATCCGTCTTTGTTTGGAACAATCAGTGTTTGTACAGCACAAGGACTCATGCTCTCCCTCACGTATCCTCTCTACATTAATTCCTCAATCTGCCTTTGTATTTCCTTGGTCTCCTCAAGATTGCATCTACATGCTGGTTTATTAAGAATTTGAGCACTTATAATTAAGTCAATCTGGTGTTCAATGCCCCTATTGGGAGGCAAACCTGGTGGTAAGTCAGTTGGAAATACATCTTCAAATTCCTTCAGTAGTGGTTGAAGAATTTTAGGGATTGTAAATGTTTCAACACTCACATCTTTGGCCATCAACAGAAATACTTGCTGGCAATAAGTCAATTCTTTCTCCAATTCCTTAGGATTAGTAAAAAACACTCCCTTTTTATTCTCCGCATCCAACAAGAAGCTTCTTGTTTTGCGCCGCTTTTAGAGGTTTCAAAGCAATTAGCTTGTCAGTTTCCTGTTTTCTGATGATGTAGACATTGGTTCTTCCATCATACTTCACAAATCGATCATATTGCCAGGGTCTACCAAGCAATATATGAAAAGCATCCATTGGACAGACATCACACATCACAGAATCCTCAAATTGACAAATTTTGAAATTGATCAGGGCTTGCTCAGTCACTTTACATCACTGGTATTGCTTAGCCAATGTAACTTGTAAGGTTGAGGATGATTGTATGTGGGGTGATTCAATTTCTGAATCAATAGGATAGAGACCACAATAGTACAGCTTCCACTGTCAATTATCACATCACACAGCTTGCCTTGTACATTACACCTGGTCACAAAAATTTTGTCCCTCTGGTTCTCTTCAATTGGCGCAGGTTTAGACTGAAGAACCCTCCTGAGGACCAATGCCTGACCTTGTGTTTCTGCCTCCACTTCTTCCATATCATTGCTGCTTTGTTATTCCTGGGAATCAATATCTTCATCCTCCCCTTCTTCAAGAAGAACATCTAAGTAGGTATCTTCGATTTCCTTTGCTTCCCTGGCAGTGATTACTCTAGAGTTTGGGAAATTTCTTTGTATGTGTCCTACTCCTTGACACTTAAAACACTTCCTATTGTCTTCAGGGATTATTAGTGGTTTGATTGGAGTGGCTGCCCTTTTATCATTGTCGAATTTAGATTTAGCACTAGCAGGTTGGGAATACACCACTTCCTTCTTGGATTCATAGGATTTAAAGAATGATTTTGGCTTCTTTGAATTCCCATGTCTTTCCACCCTGAGTGCCACTTTACAGATTTCATCATATGTCCAGTAGGGTTGCAATTCTACCTTTTCCCTAATGGATCCATCCAGCCCTGCCACAAACCGAGCAACCTTGTGATCTTCCTTCTCTTCTAGATCACAGAATATCATCAACTTTTCGAAAGCATTGATATACTCCTCAACACTTTTTTGTCCTTGTTTCAGGGTATGCATCTTTAGGAAATTATTCAGTTCATACTCATGTGGTACAATTTTTTTCTCAATTCTCTCTTCAATTTGCGCCATGAACAAATTTTCGATCTTCCTTCCTTTTTTCGTTTTCTTTGTAATCCTCCATACCGCAAACTAGCATAAGATGTTAGTTTTAATTCTGCCACTCTGAAGACCTTATGATCATCATACTCCTTGTTGTTGAAGATCCTTTCAGTTCTCCTTAGCCAATCAAGGAAAATTTCTAGATGTAATCTGCCGTTGGACTCAGGAACGTCCAACTTTAAACTACGATAATCATCCTTCTATTTGTCACGCCTCTATCCTTATTTCGGTCATCTTCTTCACTGGAACTTGTGTCATAGTAATGCCTAGGCTTGCGTGCAGTCCTACTTGTATTTTAATCACTAGAACTTGATTCAATCTCATCAATTGCGTGATTTTTCTTCTCGGTTTTCGAACTTCCTGACACAAAATTCATTACTTCATCTAGCATGGTGTGCAATTCTCCAATTTTGTTGTCCCTTCTGATGTCTCTGGCTTGTTCTAAGGACAATCCTCTTTCAAAATTTGCAGGAACTTCGTCACCACCACTTGCCATAGTAATGTTGTTTCAAGTGTTTTAATTAATTGATGAGCACTTGAGTATAAAAGACCTCCCAACGAGAGCACAAAATTTGATGTGAATTTTCGTGTAAATAATAACTCACAAGGGAATAGACTAAATTTTCGAACATCTAAAGACCCAGTCACCAAGATTCTCAATTTTAGGTTGATTAATTAGTCCTTTGATTAAAGCCTAAGCACCCTAAAAGCTACTAAATAATCTGCACAAGAGTATAAGGAAATTAATCACCAACTCTTTAAATTTTCAGATTTTTTGTTTTCAAATAAACAAACAAACTTTTATTTAACTCCAACTTAATTCAATTACAAACTAATGTTGTTATTATTTATAGATATAATCATCAACAAAATCCTACCTAAAATCAACTAAAATACACGCACAAAGCATAGGAAATTCGTCCCTCACACACACACACAAGATAAAGATAAGCATACCACCTCATCATGCAACTTGCACTTGATATTATCTTGTCTGACAAACTCTAACTAACTAACAAATCAAGAAAATATCCTAAAAACTTATCCAAATAACTAATTAACAAAATAATCATTAGATTTTAAGCTAAAAATAACAAGAACACTTGCTTCCCAAGATTTGGAAAAATCGCAAAAATCACGCCCCAAGATTCGTCCCTTTTTGTGCGCAATTTTTCAAGAACCTTCAATAACTTCAAGCAATGCTTCAAGATCCAATCTTTTGATCAAGAAACCTTCAAGAACCTTTCCTCCATGCATTTTAGCATAACCATGATGACCAAGACTCTACAAAATATAAAAGACTCAATGCCAAAAATGAGAAAAACCCTGTGGGAAAAAAACTCATAGGCAAAAACCATCTTGTTCCCCAAATCCACCATTCTTGCCTTGATTTGCGTGCCATATTATTGACATGTGACCATGCACATGCAAATCCCTACCCTTCATGCACCCATATGGTTGTTATTTCCATGAGAAACTATTTCACCTTTGGTTGCATCCCTTACATTGGCATCCTCACCTTCGAAGTTGATTGCACCATTACCAACCATGTAATTTATATTTAATACTTTTATCACTTTTGTCATTGTCACTAATGCTTGCATCAATAAATGATGATATCACATAGTTTACCCTACAATTACACCTAGTAAGAAATAATTTTCTCACATTAACTCTCCATAGGTGGAATTGGTTGAGATTGAAGCACTTTCCTCAGAACCAAACTTTGACCCTATGAATCAGGAATAATTTCTTCCACCTCCTCCTCATGAGTATCATACTGAGCATGATCTTCCTACCCTCATCTACGTATCCCTGCTCCTCTTCTTCAAACTTTCAATCCCTTTGAAAGTGACTATGTCCTTTTCATTTGAAGCCATTTCAGTTATCAATGGGTTAAGAAGAGGAACCCTAGTCTTTAGTAAAGGTCGGTGTCTTGGATGTTTTGTCAAAACTCAGCTTGGTAGGCACCAAATCACGTTTTTGGTCAAAGGATTTAACAAAACTCCTAGATTTGCGTGAATTCTGCCTCTGCACTCTAGATGCCACTTTACAAACCTCCTCAAATGTCCAATATGGTTATAATTCCACTTTCTCCCTGATTTTTTCATCTAGGCCAGACACAAAACGCGCCACTTTGTTGTCTTCTTTCTCCTCCAAATCACAAACCATCATAAGATTTTCGAACTCCACCATATATTTTTCTACAGATTTTCGATTTTGTCTACTAGAATGCATCTTAATGAAGTTATGTTGCTCGAAATCCAGAGGCACAAAAAGTTTTCTCATCTGTCTTTTATGCTTGGTCCAAGAAACAATTTTAGATTTACCACCCTTCTTTGTTCTCTTTTGTAGACCTTCAAGCCATAGACTTGCATAAGAGGTGAATTTCAATTCAACAACAACATCAGGTTCAACGGTTTGATCCACCTCAACCACCGGGTTTCATTAGACCATCACCTCCACCACCACTCCCAGCACCTCCACAGCCATCTAGCAATGACTTTTCAGAACTGAAGAATATGATGATGCAGATGCAGAAAGCCATGGAAGCTATGGAGGCCCACAATCGACAATTGGAGAATCAAGTAGTACAAATTGCTCAATCATCAGCACAAAGGCAACAAGGCCAACTTCCTCCTCAACCTGCTCTATCAAATGCTTCATCAAGCAATCCACCTCGTGATCATTGCAATTCGATTGCAACAAGGAGCGGTACTTACTATGAAGGTCCTAAAATGCCTGATGATGATGCTAACAAGGCTGCAGATGGAACACAGAAGACTAGTTCGGTTGTTATTGAAGACCTTGAGGAAGCAGCTACAGAAAAGGAGAAGGAAGCATCAAAGAAGCAAGCTCCATCAGCAGATTCAGTTACTAATACGATTGCTCCCTCAAAAGTGTCGTTACCCTTTCCGAACCGGGTAACCAGGAGTAAGAATGATAATCACTTTCGTAAATTCCTTGACATAGTTAAAAATTTGCAAGTTACTGTGCCTTTTACTGATTTAATTACTCAAGTGCCTACTTATACTAAATTTTTGAAAGATATTTTGAGCAGGAAACGTGAGTTGAATGTAACAGAGACAGTTGCACTCACCGAGGAGTGCAGTGCAATCCTTCAAAACAAATCTCCTCCTAAGTTGAAGATTCCAGGCAGTTTTTCAATTCCATGTAATATAGGTCCTCTATTTATTGATAAGGATCTATGTGATTTGGGAGCTAGTGTAAGTGTGATGCCCTTATCATTTTGTAAGAAGCTTGACATGGGAGAACTTAAATTTACTAATGTTACTTTGCAGATGGCAGATAGAACTGTAAAATACCCTAAGGGTGTTCTAGAGGATGTACCTATTAGAGTAGGAAAATTTTTCATTCCTGTTGACTTTGTTGTCCTTGATATTGATGAGGATGCTCATATCTCCATCATTCTAGGTAGACCTTTCCTACATACTGCAGGTGCCGTCATTGATATTAAAAATGGAAGTTTAACCCTTTCTGTAGGGGATGATAAAGTGAAATTTAATCTTAATGATGCAATGAAAAATCACATGTTAGAACAGCCATGCAATACAGTTTACACTTTTAATAAGATTGTTCATAATGACTTGCCTCGATCCCCTGATAAGGATGTTCTAGAGGCCTTTCTGTGTTTCGATTCTATTGTAGGTGACGGAGATAGTGATAATAATGAGACATATCAAGATACAAAGATAAAGAAATCGTGCCCTAAGAAGCGTCGGAAGCCTCGAAAATCCTCCTCACATGCTTGTGAAGTGAAGAAAACAAATTATGAGGTTCATAGCAAAGAACATGGGGTGTTTGAACAAACAATAACCCCAAATTGCTTTGGGTGTTTAATTACATGGGGCTCACGTTCACTCTTTGATCCACCTTGAGGTAAGGTAATTACGGTCAAGCTAATGACCTTAAACAAGCGCTTTGCGGGAGGCAACCCGTAGGTTAGTAGTTTCTTTCTCCCTCTAGCAATGAGGACATTGCTAAGTTCGGCTTGGGGGAGATAAGTATTTTATTGCTTTCCTATTTTATTAGTTAGTTTTATTGCTTTATTAGCTTAATTTTATTGCTTTCTTTGGACTGTTGCATGGTTTGTACCATTCATTAGGAATGGGAGTTTACATGTGACCAAAAAGATTGTACTGTTTTCTTAGGTTTAATTTTAGAGAGAATTGGCTTAATGGATTATTCGTGCCCAGTTGAGTTTTATTGTCGGAATTGACTACTTCTGTACCCCTATGCTTATTTTGAAACCTTTATGACTCTTGACTGCGGTTGGATCCACATGTGTGATTTGTTGGCTATGACTTGAATTTGATTCCTTGATTTCCTTTTATTGGTCAACTCTTCTCAACCTTGCTTGGGTCTTGGACTTGAACTGTGTTAACGGGAGGATTTGAGCCACTTTTGAATATAAATTCATTCATATTTTCTTTTCATGTGTGCTTAGTTCCTGGTGCAATTATGATCTTGGGTTTGACTTTGGATTCTAGTAGCTTTAATTGTGGATTTTGTGTATGTTGCGCATGATAAAAGGCTCTCATTTCTTCTTTTGAGCTTCAGAATTTCATTTCCCACATTTAAATTTTCCCTTGATCCCATGTTTTGAGCTTTTATCCCTTTCATTTGTATTTTAGCCACATTAAAAGCCTATTAGCCCTTTTACATAATGCATTATATGCCCAAACTTGGTTTGGGGCAGTTTGAAGTGGTTGTGATGTTGTTAAAATAAAGTTTTAAAGGGTGTTATGGACGATTAATGGTGAAATAGTAGAAATGTTATTGATGAAAGTTAAGTTATAAAGTTTCACATATAAGGCTCTGCATACCAATTTCTAGGCTGTTGTAGTTAATTAAAAAGTCATATTTTATTCATGGCCTAGTGATGTATGTTTGATGATTATGTTTATTGTTTATTGAATTCTAAGCAAAAACAAATCATTAAGAGTCGTGAAACTATGTTTTATTATGCATGAAAAATAAAGTGAAGAAAAAAAATTATGAAAGCATAATGAAGTTGAAAAAAAGGAAGAAGATGAAAAAAAAAATAAAATAGAAGTTTAAAGTTTGTGAAGTAGTGGTTGATGATTGAATTATGAGATTTATGGTGTTGATGTGAAAAATAAAGAAAAGTTTGGTTTGATTTAGTTGAATTGGATGTTGGGGAATGTTGATGATTTTCCTCGATTTTATATGCGTATACCCCGCATGCCACCACATTATCCCAAATTTCTATCCTACCCATCACCCTAGCCACGTTACAAGCTTATTAAAGTCCTTTTTGATCTTCGTGCACATGCTATGGTTATTGTGAAGTGAATCCTTTGTCAAGGTTGTAGAGTATTAATTGCATTCGGAGTCGACATTTAGGATGAGTGGACACCCTTAAACACTTACATGAGGTGTGAGATGTGGGTTTCGGGTTCTCAAAATTGCATTTAAACACATTTTGCATTGCATTCCACATTTGGTTGGGAGGTGAGGGTTAGAGCTGCATCGTTATAAGCTCATCATTAATTGTGTGGAGTGACAACCCGTGAGCTACTCTAGTCATCGATTAATTAAATTTGCTTGGTTGGTTTTGTTTGACCCGTATTTTAGGAAGGACGGTAATTGGATGCTTCATTGGCTAGCCTTGGTCCATGTGTCTTCGGATGTTCTCTTGAGTTATGATGCCTATTTTGTTTTTATGGGGTATAGTCAATTTCGTTGTGTTTTGCTCAGGACGAGCAAAGGTTCCGTTTGGGGGAATTTGATATACGTGTTTTATGTTGTGTTTTTCCCTCATTTTCAGTTGATTCTTGTGCTAAATAGTTAAGTTTGTGGCTTTTTTTTTATTAAATATCGTATTTCGATGTTAAGTTATGTTATGGAACGATTTTAGCTTCTTTAGTTGACTTTTAGAACCTTTTACGGTTATTTTATACTTTCTCAGTTATTACGCGTGGTTTTCGGTTTTGTTTATATGTTACAGGAGCGTAATAGAGAGTTATAAAGTCATTTGAAGCTAAAACGAGTCAAAATGTACTTGCCTCGGGATGCGTGCCAAGTTACGAGAAGCTACGAAAAAGATTCGAAGAATTGAGCAAAGAAATAAAAAAGATCGTCAAAATATAGGCATGCAAGCAAGATGCGGGCGCAGCCCTTAGTCACTATTTTGATCTATGCGCCCGCACCATAGATCAGAGAGCCAAGAAGTCCCAAACCATGAAGGTTGCGGGCGCAGGTCGTTCTTCTATGCGGGCGCAGGTCTTCGTTTTCTTGCCCCGATTGACTTTTCCGCGCTGTTTTGCTTCGTGAGTTTTAATTAATTAAAAACCCAAATCCTATATATAAGGGGGCACGACTCTAACTAGTTTTTATCATATTATAGACCTAGGATTCCAAAATTACTTTTTCTCTCTAGAATTTTAGAATTAATTACTTTGTTCATGAATTCAAGCTTTCTATCAATGCAATTCAATGTTTATTTTGGTAATCTCTTTCCTTATCCTTTTTAATTCTTTTAGTTTTATGATTCTCTTTAATTTCTTAGTTTTTAGTCTAGATTAATTAGTTTTGTTGTTTTTGTTTTTAATTTAGTTTTATTACTAATAAATTTAGTTTTAATTAATTTCTTGTTCTTGATCATGTTATTTAATTTCAATTTTGCTTTTGTTCCCTTAATTATGAGTGAGTAGTCGTTTTCTCTAGGGTTAGGGGATCTATGATCATGACTTGAATTTAAATTAAGTTTTCTAATTAGTTCTTGGCTTCTAATTGAATTCCTATTATTGATTTCTAGCGATTGCAATTAAATTGTGGCCAGATTTAGTTGTAAGTTAGGTTATTGTTGAAATCGAGGCCGAGAGGTAAGATTACCACAATTAGACCACTGAATAATAGGCGAAAACGAATTTATGCGAGCGAGAGCCGATAAAGGAGTTTTGAGGGAGTCTAAGTTCGAGAGAATTAGTAAGCCCTAGTCCAATGAATGCCAATGAATTGATTAGTGAGCGTTAATTGAGTTTCTTGATTGATGACAGTGAACCGATAACCCTAGGTTTCCGTTAATAGAGTTTAATCGTAATTTTCCCGTTATTTCTTTAGTTTCAATTCTTAGTCTTCTTAGTTCTAGAAACCATTTACCGAAATTTCCACCAAGGCCCATTACATGCTCTAGGCTTTTTAGAGCTAGTAGGATTTAATAGCTTCCCTGAGGATTCGAACCCTACTTCCCTAGCTATATTAGTTAGTGTTGTTCGGTTATTTTTGAGAGGTGTGCGACAACCTGTTAAGTTTTAATGATCGAAAAACGTTTAAGATTGCTTACATTAGATCAACTAAGAATGCATCATTGTGGTATGAAGGAATAAAAGCTTATAGAAAATGTCAAAACAAGGTAAAAATCGTCCCTTGGTCACCATGAGTGTGCGTGACTATATTAGTGAATTTTAAAGATTGTCTTTGCTTTGTGACTTCAAGGAATGTGAACACATGAAGACGGCGAGATTTTCGAACGGCATGAACAAAAAAATTGAAAAAGAACTAGATTTGGCTCAATATCATACTTTTGATGATCATTGCAAACTGGCCTTGAAAGTGGAAAAGCGTGCCAAAGATGATTCCAAATGGAATTTCGTGCCTTTAATTAGTCAATCTAGCTGCACTCCTCCGGACTTGAGCAAACACACAAAAGCAAATCCAACCGCACAAGAAACATCAGTTCCTGCAACTCCTAACTCTTCAAGGGAAAAACCAAATAAAGTGGTTTCTAAAGCAGAGTATGAAGATCGACGGAGGTGTTTTAAATGTCAAGATAATGGTCATCGTGCTTCCTCTTATTCAGATAGGCATACATTAGTAATAGAGCAGACCGGATTATGAGCAACTGAGGAAGATATCTACCAGATTGTGGTTGAAGATGATGAGGACATCATTCAAAACTAGGGTGGGGAGGATACTAATGAAGATACTTTAGAAACTGTAAATTAACCTCCTTTGCTACATGGTGGAGAATCTTTTGTGGTTTGAAGGGCCTGGCATTCAGTAGTAGAACCACATGCAGCACAGAGAGAAAGTTTATTTCACAGTATCTGCAATATCAAACTATATATATGCAATTTGATTATTGATAGTGGATCTTGCACGCATGTGGCGTCGAAGGATCTGGTTAAGAGACTACAATTTACATAGAGAGATCATAATAGTCGTTATAAATTGAATTGACAATTGAAGTAAAGAAGCAAGCATTGAATAATTTCGCCATTGAACTATACAATGACGAATTGTGGTGTGATGTTGTGCCTATGACTGCGTTCCAGTTGCTCGTAGGAAGACCATGGTTTTATGATAAGAAGGTGCAACATAATGGAGAATCAAATGTTTACTCTGTGCTGAAGGGTAAGAAACGAATAAATCTCTTACCATTGACTCCATCTGTAGGAAAGAACAAAAAACACTGTAGTTTATTCCTTTCTGCTAAAGAATTTAAGAATGACATGGAACAAGGGAACCCTGCATATATTCTTTTTGTAAAGGAAACAACATCAGATAAAGTGCCTACAGATTTGCGCCTCACTCCTTTACTCGAAGAATTTGCTGATGTGTTACCTGATGAATTAGCTGATGAACAACCTCCGATTCGTGGGATTGAACATGCTATTCATAATATTCCTGGAGCACCTATTCTTAATAAGCCTACTTATAGAAGTGATGTTGAAGCATCTAAGGAAGTCCAGCCCCAGGTTGATGAATTGATGCAAAAGGGATTAGTTCGTGAAAGTATGAGTCCATGCGTAGTTCCTGCTCTACTATTGCCTAAGAAAGATGGCTCCTAGAGAATGTGCATTTATTCTAGGGCAGTTAATAACATAACCATCCTGTATAGATTTTCTATGCCTGGACTTAAGGATATGTTGGATGAATTACATGGAGCTAGCATGTTTTCGAAAATAGATCTGAGAAGTGGCTATCATCGGATGAGAACTCGTGATGGTGATGAAAGTAAGACTGCTTTCAAGACTATACAGGGTCTATATGAGTGGTTGGTGATGTCCTTTGGTCTTTACAATGCACCTAGTTCATTCATGAGGTTAATGAATGAGGTATTGAGACCTTTCCTGAACAAGTTTATTGTTGTCTATTTGGATGATATTCTTGTTTACAGAAGAGACATACATGAGCACCTAGATCATTTGAGGCAATTGTTTAGTAAGTTACGCGAGCAAAAAACTATATGGGAAGCTCGAGAAGTGTGACTTCTTGCAGGAAAAGATTGTTTTTCTTAGCTATAGTGTGAGTGAAGCATGTATTATGGTGGATCTCTCAAAAGTTGAAGCCGTTAAAACTTGGAAAACACCAACTAATGTGCATAAAGTCAGGATTTTTCATTGTTTAGCCTGGTTCTATAAGAGGTTTATACGAAATTTCTCAACTATAGTGGCTCTTATTACAGAGTTGATGAAGAAAGGAGAGTTCATGTGCAATCAATGAGCTCGGGAGGCTATTGACGAGGTAAAAGAGAAGCTCTATAATGCACCTATCCTTGTGTTGCTTGATTTTGATAAGCTGTTTGAGGGTGAATGTGATGCTAGTGCCGTGGGCATTGGAGTAGTTCTAATACAAGAAAAGAAGCATGTTTCGTATTTCAGTGAAAAGCTGAGTGGCACAAAATTGAATTACTTCAACTATGATCGAGAATTTTATGCCACTGTTCGAGCACTGGATCATTGTTCTCATTATCTACGCCCCAAACCTTTTATTCTGCATTTAGAGCATGAAGCCTTGAAATACATTAATTGTAAACAGAATTTCAACTATAAACATATCAAATGGGTGGAATTTCTCCATTCTTTCACTTTTTCATCCAGGTACAAGGGAGGAAAGAATAATGTGGTACCTGATGATTTATCAAGGAGATCATATATGCTTGCTAAGGTTTATACCAGAGTTCTAATATTTGAGCACCTGAATGAATTATATGTCAGTGATTCAGATTTTCCTGCAGAATGTCAACTCCCATCAAGGAGCTACATAATTCAAGATGGTTTCTTATTCATGAAAAATTAACTGTGTATTCCTAATAGTGGAGTTCTTGAATTGCTGATAAGGGAGGCTCATAATGGCGCACTTGCTGGACACTTTGGAGTTCATAAGACTTATGATATGGTGAGTGAATATTTCTATTAGCCTAATATGATAGGAGATGTTAAATAAGTTATTTCCCGGTGTGCTACATATCAAAGAGTAAAATGAACCTTTGTGAAGGCGCTTTACACTCCACTACCAGTTCCTGATACACCCTGGGTTAGTGTCAACATGGATTTTATAATTGGCTAGCCTATGACATAGAGGGGACGTAATTTAATAATAGTAGAAGTTGATATATTTTCCAAAATCGCACATTTTGTGGCTATGACCAAGACCGATGATGCACAACATGTTACTGATTAGTACATTAAAGAAACTGTAAAGCTACATGGAATTTCCCAGAAGTGTGGTGAGTGATAGAGATTCGAAATTTTTAACTCACTTTTGGGGGGTGTTTATGGAAGATGGTTGGTACATAGCTGCTTTTCAGTACTTCTCAACATCCTCAGACAAATGGTCAGACTAAAGCCACAAATAGAACATTGGGTACTTTGTTGCGTGGCCTTGTAAGTAAAACACAAAAGGATTGGGATGTTCGTTTATGTCATGTTGAGTTTGCAAAAAATAGAGCTCTATCATCCACAACAGGACATTCGCCTTTTGAAGTTGTGTATAGAATCAATCCACATATGCCTATTGACTTGATATCTTCTGCAAGAGACCAAATACATGTGGATGTGCAAAAACGAGTGAAAGTCTTCCAAAGGACGTCTGAACCATTGAAAAAGAAGATTTCTAAGATGAATGAAATGTATAGGATACGATCTAATAAGAACATAACTCAACATAGTTTCCAACCTTGTGATTTGGTATGGATTCATCTCAGAATGGAACGTTTCCCTCATAAAGCAAGAACAAGCTAATGCCTAAAGCTGATGGACCTTTTGAGGTGATAGAAGCATGGAGACAATGCCTATAAAATTTATTTGCCTGATGATTATGGTAAACTGAGTGCTACTTTCAACATTTGAGATCTGTCACCTAACTATGATGATGTGAATTTGAAGGCAAATTCTCTTCAACCAGGGGAGAATGATGTGAATGTGAGTACAAGTGAGATATCCTATCCGTACCCAATAGTTGATGAGCCCATTAATCTTATATTGAATCCAATAGGGTTTGATAAGGATAAATCACAGGTTTGGGTGAATATGGTGAAGAGTGATGACATTGTGGAGAATAGTGGTGGCTTTCAAAGCCAACACCATTAGTCACTATCATATATTGAAGTTGGTGGAGTAAGGTGTCAATTAATATGTTTGTCTGTCATTTGAATATGTTTGGGTTGATATTGGAGTTAGCACTTCAGAGGTGGAAGGTGCTTTCATGGAACAAGTTGGTTTGGTCCATGAATTTTTTCCCACTTCACTTGATAGGGTTTTCTCATTTTGGACATCATTGCTTTTAAGTGTGTAAGTCTTTTTAGCTAGTGGTTTCCTTCAAGATTATCTTTGGAGCATGCTGAATAGTTTCTTCGAAGGTTTCTTGATTTAAAGATGCATTATAGGAGGAGTTCTTGAAAAATCAAGAAAGGTGGTGTAGTTCTCGTGCGCGTGTTTTGACGATGTTGAAGACAATTCTTGGGCTTCATTTAAGCGTGGCCCTAATGGATAAAATTGAAGATTTTGTTTTGTTCATTTCATTTTTAGATAGTTTGTTAGGATAGAATGTAACACCCCCAAGTTCCTCAATTTCTAACTTACCTCAAATCTATAAAAGTGAGGAACTTGAGCATGCTACCGCCACGCCATTCTACTATAGGTATCAGAAGTCCAACAATTCAAGGGTAGGTTTGGCAACTTAACCCACATAGGTATAACTCTTAATATTTCCTTATGAAAATCAAAGTTAGCACTCCAAGCCTTCAAAACAACAGGTTTCCCATAAAACATATGTGGACCATCATACAAAACAGTGTGAATATCATCTTTAGATTTAAAATTCACCATAAAATAGCCATCCTCATGTCGAAGAACAATAGGCTTAGAAATGTTTACCCAATTCTAAACAAAATGACGAGAAACATCACTAATTGTAGGGGTATAACCCACCACATAAAAGACAATAGCACTTTGCCATTTAGAGTTACCTTTAGCAAGCTCAGACTCCTGCAATTGGTCAACCTTCTTCCCATCTTTGACAACAGGGGTAACAAAAGACAACGACACACCTTTAGTAGCAAATTTTCCTTTGAAAAGCCCAGCCCATTCATTATCCTCCTCTGGAGATGGCCCTGAGGAAGTCGAATTTCCTCACAGCAATAGAAACTAATGGAACAGGAACCTCCTCTGTTGCAGTAGGTTTCGTAATTCCATGATTCAAATCAATCCTGTTGTATTCTTCACTGACAAGTAACTGCTCCTCACTCACTTGACCAACAGAAGGATGCACCAAGTGAGGAGATGGCACAACCATTTCTTCAGCTTCATCAATGGTGGATGGAGGTGAAATCCTCGATTTGCAAAGGTCTTGTAAATCTTTAGATGGGAGGGTCATGAAAGGTTGAGAAGGCTGTGGAGTGGTAGGTTTCTTTCGCTTTCCCATTGTGGCCGTTTTTCGGCGAAAAACCACCAAAAGAGAAGGTCAACAAAAAATGTCAACGGGAATGCTAGAGAGAAAACATGGTGAAAAAGTCGTACGCGTCTGTGGATAGTTAAATTCAACTTTGAAACCTTTTAAAATTTATTTAAACTTCATAAATTCATCATAAATTCAGCCAACAACAATTCATGATCATAATATTGAAGTTTAAATCATTAAAAACCCTAAAATCATGAATTTCATAATTTCATAAAACCTAGTTTAGAATTTCATGATCAATCAAATAAATTCATACTTTAAACTAAATCATAACTTTATAAAAACATGGTTAAAACTATAGAAACATGATTAATAATAATTGTAAACATGAATTTTACAAGATTATACTATAATGAAAGAAGAAGAAAATATTTTTTTCATAAGGGTTTCAAAAATACCGAAATAGAGAGAAGGAGGAGATTGCAACAGCGCGGCAACAGCGCGACGAGGGCAGCAACAAAACTTAAAAAATAAGGGCTCGCGGTAACAGCGCGAGGGCAGCAGCAGCGAACAGAGCTGCAGCAGTTTTTTTTTCGAACTCTTTTTTTTCTAAAATCGTAAAGCTATAGATTGCAAATTAAATATGAAATTTTGGGGTTTTACGGGGTATTTATAGGCCCCAAAGTAGGATTTCGTGCAAATAAATAAATATTATTAATGTTTAAAATTACTTCTATGCCCTTGTTTTTTAACTCAATTTAGGAAGCTCTAAAAATTCTATTTTTAGAAAATTTTCAAAATATTTAATAAAACGTAAAGTAACATGAAACATTAGAAATATAAACAGAAAATAATTAGTTTGATTAAAATTTATTTAAATTTCCTTTCTTCAATATTTTTATTAACCTAAATTTCTCAATAAAAAAATTTATAACATACGTATAAAATATGAAATTAACTAAATACGTGAAAATATGGGGTATTACAAAAGGAGTGAAAATACTCTTGCCTTGAGGAAGTTCATTGAAAGAGTTCGAAGGTTCAACATGAGACTCAATCCTCAAAAATGTGCTTTCGGAGTTACTTCAGGAAAAATTCTAGGTTATGTGGATAGTGCTAGAGGCATCGAGATGGTTCCCACAAAAACCAAAGCCATCATGTCTTTAAAACCACTAAAGACCGAAAACGAAATTTGGGGATTCTTAGGATGGCTTTAGTAAATAAGAAGATTTATTTCCATGCTTACCATGGTATGTGAAACCATCTTCAACAAGCTAAAGAAAGATGCTCTAAAAGAATGGGACGATGACTACCAACAAGCCTTGAACAATATCAAGGAATGTCTCATGAATCCTCTCATCATGGTACCTTCGACTCCAGGCCATCCTCTAAGACTGTACTTGACTATTACTAAAACTGCCGCAGGAACCATGCTAGCACAAGAAATTAATGTAAAAGAAAATGCTATTTATTACTTAAGCAAGAAATTCCTCCAATACGAAGAAAGTTATTCAAACATCGAGAAATTATGCTTGGCATTAGTATGGTCTACCAAGAAGTTAAGGCATTATTTACTAATTCACATTGTTCACATAGTTAGTAAAGGTGATCCCCTTAAATATCTCTTCACTAAACCTGTGTTAAAAGGACGAATATCAAGATGGATGAGCATGTCGGCCGAATTTAACCTTAAGTTCGTGTCACAAAAGCCCATAAAAGGAAGTATATTCTTTGAATTCCTAGTAGACTCTCTAGATAAACCTCGACCTGAGGATTATGAATTTCTCGAAGAAGTGATACAAATATTGATCACAACTTCGAAGGTTTGATTGAAGCTGCAAATAAAGGTGCAACCATGGGGGAATTGATTGGTTATGGAGACTCAAGACTAATGGGTGCATCTAGGGTTGGGATTTGCGTTTGCATGGTCAATCATATCTAGTTGGGCACACAAATCAAGAAAATATGGTTGAGAAGGGGAATAAGTTGGTTTTGCCTATGAGTTTTTATCCCATTTCACTTGATAGGGTTTTTCTCATTTTAGGCATTGAGTCTTTCATTTCTTGGTGGGTCTTAATCATTATTTTACAGCCTTAAACACATGGAAAATGACTCATTGATGGTTTCTTGATTAAAATATTGAACCTTTAAAAGTTTCTTGAAGATTTGATGCAAATTTGGAGCATATGGTGTGGCGAGATTTGTGGGCGATTTTGTGTAGATTTGGGTAGATTATATTGAATTTTTGAATAATTCTGGTTGTAATTTGTTGATTATCTTGTTTATCAAGTTATTAGGAAGTTTGTTAGGATATTTTCGTAATTAGATAATGTTTGTTAGAGTTTGTTAGCAAGATAAGATCAACATGCAGTGCTAATGTGGCAATCTTATCTTGTGAGTCATTGATGAGTCATTTTGGTGACGATTTTTGTTGTGTTTGTGCGTGTGTTTTATTGTTTTTTTTTTGTTAGGATTTTGTTGATGATTATGACAATAAATAATCTCAACATTATTTTGTAAAATTCAGATTTTGATATTCAATAAAAGTTTTGTTTTGTTTACTTAGAAAACAAAAACACCGAAATTTAAGTTTGAGGATATTTCCTTTAGACTATTGTGAGATTGATTAGTGGCATTGAGGGTGCCTTGAGCTTTAATCAAAGACTATTTAATCAACCTAAATTCGTGAGTTTTTGTGGCCTAGCCTTTAGAGATTCATGAATTTAGTTCCTATCCTTGTGAAGTTTTGTATTCATACGAAAATTCACATCAACTTTAGTGCTTTCATTGAGAGATTTAAAAAATCTATACTCAAGCAAAATTAGCTATGGTAGATGAACAAACTATAAACTATAAGAAGGGAATTCCTTATGAACAAGATAGAGACATTCTAAGGGACAATGAAATCAAGGAGTTGCGCAACATGTTAGAGGAGCTCATGCAATTCGTGGGAAGAAAGGCCAAAAGCGCAAAGAAATCCAACGATTTTGATGAGGCTAGCTCAATTTCTAGTGATGATGATTCTACTAGAGGCACAAGAAAACCTAGGAGGATCATATACTCAAGTTCAAGTGATGAAGATGATAGGAAAAGGCACAAAAACTACACAAACCTAGGGATGGTGACCGAAATTTGAAGTTGGACGTCCCTGAGTTCAATGGATGTTTGGATCCTGAAGTTTTTCTTTATTGGTTGAGGAGAACCGAAAGAGTGTATACTTACAAGGAGTATGATGATTCGCAAGCCTTCAAAGTGGCGGAACTGAAGCTATCATCTTATGCTAGTCTTTGGTGTGAAGGCTTGCAAAGAAAGAGAAGGAAGGAAGGTAGATCTAAGATCACCTCTTGGTGCAAATTGAAGAAAGAATTGAGGAAACGAGTTGTTCCTCATGAATATGAACAAAATAAATTCCTAAATATGCATGCTTTGAAACAAAACTCCAAAAGTGCGGAAGAATACATCAATGAGTTTGGAAAGATGGTCATCATATGTGATATTTAAGAGAAGGAGGATCACAAGGTGGTTAGATTTGTTACAAGACTTGATGAATCTATCAAGGAGAAGGTAGAATTGCGATCCTATTGGACTTTTGATGCGATTTGCAAGGTAGCCTTGAGAGTTGAGAAGCAAGGGCACAAAAAAAGTCTAAAACTTTCTTCAAAAGCTACGAATCTAAGAAGTAGAAAGATATAGTGTTTGTGTAAAACAATACGCATTGGGCGGAAGCTAGAGAAAAATCTAGGGTAATTACTCCTACTAAATTCTCATCGCTTCCCGATGACAAAAGAAGTGTTTCAAGTTCCAAGTGTATGGGCATGTCCAATAAGATAGTCCTAGTTCAAGAGTCATCACAGTTAGAGAGGCAAGGGAGATTGAAGAAGCCTATGTAGATGTAAATCAATGAAAAAGGGGAGCAAGATGACATTGAGCAAGAGGATAAGAGTATTAATGACATGGAGGAAATTGATCCTGAGACACATGGTCAAGCTTTAGTTTTGTGGAGGGTTTTACAAACGAAGCCCACGCCATTGGAAGAGAGCCAAAGAGAAAAATCTTCATGACAAGATGTGTAGTTCAGGGTAAACTTTATGATGTGATTATTGGTAGTGGTAGTTGCACGAATGTGGTGTCTACTTTGTTTATTGAAAAGCTCAACTATTCTACTCATAATCATCCTCATCCATACATCCTTCATTGGCTAAGCAATACTAGTGATATTAAGGTAACTAAACAAGCTTTAGTATCATTCAAAACTGCGCAATTTGAGGATAGTGTGTTGTGTGATGTTTGCCCTATGGATGCGTGCCATATTCTACTTGGAATACCTTGGCAATATGATAGATTTGTACAGTATGATGGTAAAACTAATGTTTATGTCATCAAAAAGAATGCCAATGGCAAGTCTATTGCATTAAATTCGTTGAAAGTTGTGAAGGTTCAGAAACAAGAGACTATGGAAAATAAGAAGGGGGCGTTTTTGACGAGTGTTAGGGAGGTGGAAAGGGAGTTAAATTGTTGTGATCAAGTCTTTATTATCATGGCCAAGGAAGTAGAAGAAGGTTCCCCATCCATTCCACAAATTTTGAAGCCTTTGTTGCGTGAATATGAAGATGTGTTTCCAGATGATCTACCATCAGGGTTACTACCTACAAGGGGAATTGAGCATCAAATAAATCTTATTCCTGGGGCTCAAATTCAAAAGAAGCCAACCTATAGATGCAATCCAGAGGAAACAAAGGAGATTCAAAGGCAAATAGAGGAGCTAATAGAACGTGGATATGTGAGAGACAGTATGAGTCCTTCTGCGGTTCCTACTTTGGTTGTTCTTAAGAAAGATGGAACTTGAGAATGTGTGTTGATTCAAGAGCAGTCAACAACATCACCATCAAAAATAGATTCCCAATTCCAAGGTTAGATGATTTTCTTGATGAATTGTATGGCTCTAATGTGTTTACAAAGATTGATCTAAAGAGTTGGTATCATCAAATTCGCATGAAGTAAGGTGATGAGTGTATAGCAGCTTTCAAGACTAAGTTAGGCCTCTATGAATGGTTGGCTATGCCTTTTAGTCTTAATAATGCACCTAGTACCTTCATGAGGCTTATGAATGAAGTATTGAAGCCATACCTTGGGAAGTTTGTTGTTGTTTACTTAGATGACATCTTGGTTTATAGTGGAAGCAATGAGGATCATCTACAACATCTAAGGAGTGCTTTCGAAACATTAAGACAGAAAAAACTTTAGGGGAAGCTCGAAAAGTGATATTTCATGGTGCCTAGTGTCATGTTTTTGGGATATGTGGTCTTAAAACATGTATGGAGTTTCAGTGGATCAAACCAAGGTAGAAGCAATCAGAACTTGGCCTACTCCAACTAATGTCACTATGGTTCGTGCTTTTCATGGATTAGCTTCGTTCTATAGGAGATTTGTGATGAATTTATCATCTATTGTATCTCCTATTATTGAGTGCATAAAAAAATACAAGCCTTTTGAGTGGACAAAAGAGGCGCAAAAGCCTCTGAGGGGATCAAGGAGATGCTATGCAACACACCTATTCTCGCATTGCCTAACTTTTCAAATCCTTTTGAGGTTGAAACTGAAGCAAGTAATGTGGGGATTGGGGTAGTATTGATTCAAGGGAAGAGGTCTATTGCTTATTTTAGTGAGAAATTGAATGGAGAAAGGTTAAACTATTCTACTTATGATAAAGAGTTTTATGCAATTGTTAGAGCTCTTGATTATTGGAGTCATTACTTCAGACCTCGCCACTTTATTCTACATTTTGATCATGATTCTTTGAAGCATATTAATGGCCAGCTGAAGTTGAATTCTACATATGCCAAGTGGGTGGAATTCCTACAATATTTTAACTTTTCATCAAAGTACAAAGAAGGTAATTCTAATGTTGTTGCAGATGCTCTCTCATGAAGGCATGCTCTTATTAGTGTGTTGAATTGTAAGTTACTTGGTCTAGACATGATCATTACAAACTATGAGTATGATGACAATTTCGGTCCTATATTGCAACAAATGGCCAAGGGTGTTATGGGTTCTTTTGTGATGTATGATGGGTTCTTATTCAACAGTAATCAATTGTGTGTGCCTATGTATTCAATTAGAGAGCTATTTGTTAGAGAAGCGCATGGCGGAGGGTTAGCAGGGCATTTTCCCATTACTAAAACTCTAAACATTTTAGAAGAACACTTTTATTAGCCTAAGGTGATCGTTGATGTTGAAGCTATCACCTCTCAATGTGCAATCTGTCAATTGTCAAAAACTTCTTTTCATCAAGGTCATTACACACCATTGCCTGTACCTGAAGGTCCTTGGGAAGATGTCTCCATGGATTTCATTGTGGGATTACCTAGAACTGCAAGAAGCAAGGATTCTATCATGGTTTTGGTAGATAGATTTTCAAAGATGGCACACTTTAGACCTTGCCATAAAACTGGTTATGCTATGAATGTTGCAGACTTGTATTGCAGGGACATTGTGAGACTTCACGGGATTCCTAAAACCATTGTGAGTGATAGGGATACGAAATTCATGAGCTCTTTTTGGAAGTCTCTATGGAAGCTTGTTGGCACAAAAATACTCTTTAGTACATAATATCATCCAAAATCTGATGGGAAAACAAAAGTCACAAACAAAACACTTGGTTTATGGTTGCATGGTTTGGTGAGAAAGACACAAAAACATTGGGATTTGAAGCTTGCACCTGCAGAGTTTGCCTACAATAGGTCACATAATTTTTCTACAAAACACTCTCCATTTGAGGTTGTTTATGAGGTGATTCCTAAGTTACCTATTGATCATATTGATATTCTAAAGGGTGAATTGGTGTACAAAGATGCTTTGGCAAAGATTAAGTACATGCAAAAGCTTCATGCGCAGGTGAGGGCTAGAATTGGGAAGGTGAACGAACAATACAAGGCTCGTGAAAATAAGAATCTTCATCAACATACATTCAAGGAAGGAGACTTGGTTTGGCTACACCTAAGGGAGGAAAGATTCCCAAATATATGCAAGAATAAGCTCATGCCTAGTTTTGATGGTCCATTCAAAGTATTGAAGAGGATTGGTGACAATGCTTATCAACTTGAATTGCTAGGTGAATATGGATTCCATGCTACATTTAACATTGATGATTTGACTCCTTATGTTTCTGATGTTCAACTTCAAGGTTTGAGGACAAATTCCTTTTAAGAAGGGGAGGATGATACAAATATGAATCACAACTTCGAAGGTTTGATTGAAGTTGCAAATAAAGGTGCAACCATGGGGGAATTGATTTCTTATGGAGAATCAAGTCTAATGGGTGCATCTAGGCTTGGGATTTATGTGTACATGGTCACACATATCTAGGTGGGCGCGCAAATCAAGGAAAGATGGTTAACAAGGGGAATAAGTTGGTTTTGCCTATGAGTTTTTATCCCATTTCACTTGATAGGGTGTTCCTCATTTTTGGCATTGAGTCTTTCATTTCGTGGTGGGTCGTAATCATCATTTTACATCTTTAAACACATGGAAAATAACTTCTTGAAGGTTTCATGAAGATTTGAAGCAAATCTTGAATATTGCGCAAATTTGGAGCATATAGGGCGACGAGATTTTTGGGCGATTTTGTGTAGATTTTGGTACATTGAATTTTTGTGTAATTCTTATTTTAATTTGTTGATTATCTTTTTGATCAAGTTATTTGGAACTTTGTTAGGATATTTTCTTAATTAGATAAAGTTTGTTAGCAAGATGAGATCAACATGCATTGCTGATGTGTCAATCTTATCTTGTTGTGTTTTTGTCTGTGTTTTAGTTGTTTTTTTAGTTTTTTGTTGATTATTATGACTATAAATAATCTCAAAATTATTTTTTAAAATTCATGTTTGGATATTCAATAAAAAAAATATTGTGTTTACTTAGAAAACAAAAATACCGAAATTTGAGTTGGTGGATATTTCCTTTAGACTCTTGTGAGATTGATTAGTGGCTTTGAGGGTGTCTTGAGCTTTAATCAAAGACTAATTAATCAACCTAAATTCATGAGTTTTGGTGGCCTGGCCTTTAGAGATTCGTGAATTTAGTTCCTATCCTTGTGAAGTTTTGTATTCATACGAAAATTCACATCACAAAGAATTGATGATGACCGAAGAAGAAAGCTGGTCCTTGTTCTTTGATGGTGCCTCCAATAAACAAGGGTGTGGGGTCTGTGTTTTGCTAATCTCGCCCAAATTGGATCACACGCCCATATCCGTAATATTAGACTTCGATGTGACCAATAACACTGCTGAATATGAAGCCTGCATCATGTTGCTCGAGGCCGCGGTAGCCTTGAAAGTCCAAAAACTAAGGGTCTACAGCGATTCTTCTTTGATCATCAACCAAATCTTCGGAACATGGAAAGCTAGAAATGAGAGCCTGGCTCCTTATCAAGCCTATTTGGAGCAAATTATCTCAAAAATAAAAGATATAGAATACACTTACTTAAAGAGGGAAGACAATCTTCCAAAAATAATGAAGTCAATGCTTTAGAAACTTCTCGTTCAAGTCCATCAAAAATAAAGAGATGGCTTCAAGATAGAAGATTTACTCCTATCAGCATGAAATATTCTCAAGATCTTGATAGACTTCAAAGCCAAAGTGCTTTACATCCAATTGGGTCAATTCCTGACCCACAAGAGGACAAGAGAAGCACAAAATGGAATGCTAATTCATGGTGCAAATACCATAGAGGGAAAGGGCATGATACTGAACAATGCTGGGTTGTCAAACATGTTATTCAAGACATGGTTGAAGACGGGCGTTTACCTTTGCCTCCTAAGCCGAATAATATCACCAATCCTTTTGGTGGATCGTCTATTCTGGCCATTGATTTTGTTAGTGATAATTTTGATCCTTCTAAATTTATCACTTCCAATAATGATAAAGCAATGGAAGAAGTATTAGCCTTACACGATCATGTATGTGGCATATGGGATGATAATGTTAAGGATACTTATATCACCAACCTCAATACAAACACAACTCTCGCGCTTAATCCAGAAATTATAAAAAATGATTGGTACCAAGATCCTACAGATGTTTTGTCTAATGTTCAGCATCTTACTCGTTCCGGACGAGCTTATCAACCTGATAATGTTAAGTATGCCTTTTGGACTAAAAAGCGTTGGAGCAACCTATCAATGGAGATCTCAAACAATGGCGTAAATCTCCTTATCATAAGTAGAATAGTTCAACTATACCCCATTCAATTTCTCATTGAAATAAGCAATTGGCTTCTTTTCCTGAACCAAAACTGCTCCAATTCCAACTCCACTTGCGTCAGTCTCCATCTCAAAAAGCTTAGAAAAGTCTGGCAATGCTAGAATTGGTGTGTTGCAAAGCAATATCTTGATTAAATCGAATGCTTCTTGTGCCCCCTTCGTCAAGTCAAACTTCCCTTAGTCTTTCTTGATACATTCAGTCATGGGAGTAACCATTGATGAAAAAGTCTTCACAAATCTCCTATAGGATAAGCACGCACTTATGTAATACGCTTGGGTATATGCCATGATTTGATAGCTTCTACTTTAGATGAATCAACAAAAACACCATCCTTCAAATCTATATACCCCAAAAATGTCAGTATTTCTCCAATCTATTGGCACGAAGCTTTTGTTTTCTCAAGCTCTCAACCACTCTCCTTAGATGAATTAGATGATTGTTCACACAAAGTATTATAAACCAAAATATCATCCAATTAAACCACAACAAATATACAAATGAAAGGCTTTCGTACCTCATTCATCAGTCATGAAAGTACTAGGTGCATTGGTCAATCCAAAACACATGACTAGCCATTAATAGAGCCCCAGTTTCATCTTAAAGCCAGTCTTCCACTCGTCACCCTCTTTCATTCTTATCTTATCATAACCACTTCGCAGATCTATTTTCAAAAAATACTTGAGACCCATATAACTCACCCAACAAATCATCTAATCTAGGTACAGGGAATATATACTTGATGGTTATGTTGTTTACGGCACCAGAATCAATGCACATCCTCCATATCCCATCCTTCTTAGGCACCACCAAAGTAGGCACTGCACATGTACTCATGCTTTCTCTAACATATCCTCTTTCCATTAATTCCACATTCTGCCTTTGAATCTCCTTTGTTTCCTCAAGATTACACTTATCAGCAGGTTTATTAGGAATTTGTGCACATGTAATAAATCCAATTTGGTATTTAATACCCCTAATTGTAGGAAATCTAGGAGGCAACTCATTTGGAAAGACATTTGCAAATTCATTATGTAAAGGTTGTAACATTCGTGGAACTTCGAGTGGATCCCCTACGGTTTCCTTAGCCTCGAGCACAAAAACCATGCCACTACCTTTTACTTCCTCAAATGTCCAATAGGTTTGTAACTAAACTTTCTCCCTTATACTTTCGTCCAACCAATCCACAAAACAAGCGACTTTGCGATCCTCATTCTCTTCTAAATTACAAACCATAGCAAGATTTTTGAACTCCACCATGTATTTCTCTAGTGAATGCATCTTGATGGAGTTATGTTGTTCGAAATCTTGAGGCAAAAATGGATTCCTCATCTCCCTTTTAAGTTTAGTCCATGAGGTTATCTTTGACTTACCATCCTTCTTTCTCTTCTTTTGTAGTCCCTCAAGTCATAAACTCGCGTAAGAGGTGAGTTTCAATTCAGCAACTTTATAAGATTTATGATCATCATATTCCTTTTACATGAAAAACCTTTCCACTCTTCGAATCCATTCCAGAAATTTATTTGGATCCATGCTACCTTCAAATTCAAAATTTTCTAGCTTTAGATTTTAATCATCAACTTTATTTTTCACCTTCGTTTTGCACCTTGTTTTTGGTTCATCGTCATTTTCACTACACGAATACTCCTTCCTGATTCTTGGTTTTCAGACATTCTTGACACTCAAATTCTCCTCGTAGGAAGTAGATGATTCTTGATTCTTGGACTTGCTTCTGCTTAGGGTGTTACCAATTGAAGCAACAACCTTCAAAACGTCATCCAAACGCGCCTTAAGTTTGTCAATTTCATTATGCATCCGCAATTCTTTAGCTTGTTGAAATGAAATTCCTTTTGTGAAATTTGTGGGAATTCCTTCACCATCACCCTCCATTATAATATGTTTAACGTTATTTATGGATTCAAGAATACATGAGGATTACAGTTCCTCTCTACGGCATCACCAAAAGATGATGTGAATATTGATAAGAAAATCGCCAGTAATAGTCAAGGTAGTTGATGTGAATTTTCGTGTGAACAAAAACTCACAAGGGAATAGACTAAAATTTCGAATCTATAAAGACCCAGTCACCAAGATTCTTAATTTTAGGTTGATCAATTAGTCCTTTGATTAAAGCCTAAGCACCCTCAAAGCTACTAATTAAATCACAAGAGTATAAAGAATTTAATCACCAACTCTCAAATTTCGGAATTTTGTTTTCAAGTAAACAAACAACTTTTTTTATTCAACTCCAACTTAATTAATTACATCCTAATTTTGAGATTACTTATAGGTATAATAAACAACAAAATCCTAGTAAAAATAGACTAGAAAATCACGCCTAAGACTAGGAAATTCTGCCCTCCTACAACACACACATAACAAGATAAGTATGCCACCTTATCATGCAACTTGCACTTGATCTTATCTTGTCTAACATACTCTAACTAACAAATCAAGAAAATATCCTAACAACTTATCTAAATAACTAATTAACAAGATAATCATCAGATTTTAAGCTAAAAATTACAAGAATACTTGCTGCCCAAGAACCAAGAAAATTCACCAAAAACACGCCTCAAGAAATGCTTCATTATCTGCGCAATATTAAGATTTCTTCAAGAACTTCAAGAAATGCTTCAAGATCCAATATTTTAATCAAGAAACCTTCAAGAATCTGTCCCCCATGTATTTTAGCATAATTATGATGATCAAGACTCACCAAGAAATAAAAGTCTCAAAGCCAAAAATGAGAAAAACCCTGTGGGAAAAAACTCATAGGCAAAAACCATCTTGTTCCTCATAATCCACCAATTCTTGCCTTGATTTGCGTGCCATATTATTGACATGTGACCATGCACACGCAAATCCCTATCCTTGATGCACCCATATAACTTATATCACTGTATGCAATTATTTCACCTATGGTTGCATCCTAACCATTGTCACTCTTGATATCACCATTGATATCATCACCTTGGAAGTTGTTATCAAATTTTCCATAACTTATTTCATTAATATCACCACTATCACTGATACTTGCATTTGTATCAGTAGTCTAGTCCCAAATTGTATAGAGAATTCACCAAGAATTTTGAACTAGTTTTCGAATAATTTTATGATTGATTAAAGCTCACAGCACCTTCAACCCTAAAACTATTCTCACATGAATCAATAGCTAATAGCACCAATTCACAAAACACAAAAGATAATTGTTTTAGGATGAAAACAATAGAAAACGTAGAACACACATTGGATTGAGGTTTTAATCTTAGGTAGGGTTAGATTAAATTCAACCCATGCATGTATTGATCACACATTGGATTAGCACTTTATAGGATGTATATAGATGGTGGTTTCAGGGAATAAGTTAGTTTGGTCAATGAGTTTTTCCCCACTTCTTTTGATAGGGTTTTTCTCATTTTGGACATCATTGCTTTTATATATGTGAGTATTTTTAGCTAGTGGTTTCCTTCAAGATTATCTTCGGAGCTTGGAAAATGGTTTCTTGAAAGTTTCTTGATTAAAAGATTCATTCTTCGAAGGTTTCTTGATTTAAAGATGCATTCTTGGAAGAGTTCTTGAAAAAATCAAGAAAATAGTGAAGTGTGCTTGCACGTGTTTTTGGCGATCTCAAAGAGGATCTTGGGCTTCATTTTGGTGTGGCTCTAAAGGATAAAATTGAAGATTTTTTTTATTTCATTTCTATATAGTTTGTTAGAATAGAATTTTGTTTGTTAGGATTTGTGCAAATTGATTCAAGATGAAGATCAAGTTGTGCTTAGGTAAAGCTGGTTTTCTGGATAACTACAAAAGAGGAGAATTTTCTTATTGGTTACAAGTTGTCTAGGTTAGTTAGGGTTGTGATTAAGTTCTGGATAACTAATAAAGTTTCGTTTCTCTTTTTACACAATTTAACTGTTTAATTGTTCCAAATTACTTCATAAATTCGTGAATTCAGGAGTGAAAGATAAAATTTAGATCCTAATTAATTAGTTTTAGGAGTGTGCTAATTATTTAGTATTTAATTAGATTCATCAAGGAGTGGGAGTTTAATTGAATCAAACGTGACTTTTGAGTGTTATTTACGAGTAGCACTTAAAATCCACAGCAATTCGGTATCAAATTTCAGTTTTCTTTCGATCCATCATGGGGAAGTATAATTTAACAAAATTAATTCAAGACATAATGACTAAATCGGAAGATATGGACGTGTGGCAGAGACAAGGCAATGTACGAATTGATGTTTTGGTGCGCGAATTACAATGCAAATTGGATCCTCAATCTGTGCATTATTTTCGTTGGGATGATGTTGATGATGAAGCCTCTCACTCTTCTTCTTCCTCAGATGCACATAAAAAACATCCCAAAAGTTAGCATAAACTCGATGATCGTGGCATTAAACTTGATGATTTCACAGGATAAAGTTCACGAGATAATTACCTTGAATGGAAAAGACAAGTGGAGAAGATTGCTCAATATAAAGGTTTTGGTGATCGAAAAACCATTAAGATTGCTTACATTAGATTAACTAAGAATGCAGGATTGTGGTATGAAGGAATAAAGGCTAAAACAAAATGTCAAAACAAAGCAAAAAATGTCACCTAGTCTCACCTAAAGAAGAAGATGCAAGACAAATATATTCCTTTTGACTTTAATCAATAAAACTATGTCAAGTTGACTTCTTTATATAAAGGCACCATGAGTGTGCGTGACTATGTTACTGAATTTGAGAGATTGTCTTTGCTTTGTGACTTGGAGGAACGAGAACATATGAAGATGGTAAGATTTTTTGAAAGGCTTGAACAAAAATATTGATAAAGAGCTCGATTTGGCTCAATATCATACTTTTGATGATCTTTGCAAACTGGCGTTGAAAGTGGAGAAATGTGCCAAAGGTGATTCCACACACAATTTCATTCCTTTCACTGATAAATCTAGCTACACTCCTCCGGACTTGAGTAAAAACACAAAAGCAAATCCAACACCACAACCAACTTCAATTCCTGCAACTCCTACCTCGTGAAGGGAAAAACCAAAGAAAGTGGTTTCTAAAGCAGAGTATGAAGATCGAAGGATATGTTTTAAATGTCAAGGTTATGGTCATCTTGCTTCCTCTTGTTCATCTAGGTGCACATTGGCAATGGAGCGGGCCAGATTATGGGAAACTAAGAAAGATATTTACCAGATTGTGGTTGAAGATAATGAGGACATCATTCAAAACCAGGGTAGGGAGGATACTGATGAAGACACTCTAGAAACTGTGAATCAGCCTCCTTTGCTACAAGGTGGTGAAGCTTTTGTGGTTAGAAGAGCCTTGCATTAAACAGTAGAACCACATGCAAAGAGGAGGCTTATTTCACAGTATCTACAAGATCGGTCCATATCTATGCAATTAGATTATTTATAGTGGGTCTTGTACGAATGTAGCATCCAAAGATCTAGTAAAAAGACAACAATTGACGCAGAGATCATAATTGTCCTTATAATTTGAATTGGCTTGATGATACAAAGGGGATTGAAGTAAAGAAGCAAGCATTGATCAATTTCACAATTGGACTATACAATGACGAATTGTGGTGTTATGTTGTGCATATGAATGCGTGCCAGATGCTCCTAGGAAGACCATGGCAGTATGAAGGGAAGGTGCAACATATTGGGGAATCAAATGTTTACTCTGTGCTGAGAGTATGAAGAAATTAACCACCAACTCAACAAGAATTTCGAATTTTTGTTTTTAAGTAAACAAACAAAACTTTTTTTATTAAACTCAAATTTGAATTTTACAAGCTAATGTTGACAATGTTTATAGGAATAATCATAAAAAAATTCCTAGCAAAAGAAGTTAAAAACACACGCACAAAACAAGATAAACACGCCCCTAATGACAACTCAAGATAAGATTGGCACATCATCATTGCATCTTGATCTTATCTTGCTAACAAACTCTAACTAACTCTAACTAATCAAGATTCTATCCTATCAAATTTCCTAAAATAAACAAAATAATCAGCATTTTACAACCTAAAATACGTGAAAAAATCAAGAACCGAAAACTTCAACAAAATCGCAAAATCCATGCCACATTGTTGCTTCATTTTTTCGCCATTATCAAGGTTTGCTTCAAATCTTCTAGAAACTTTTCAAGATTTAATCTTTTAATAAAGAAACCTTCAAAAAGTCATTCCCCGTGTCTTTAAGGTTTAAAATAATGATCAAGACCACACAAGAAATAAAAGACTCAATGCCCAAAATGAGGAAAACCCTGCCAAATGAAGTGGAAAAAAATCCATAGACAAAAACCATCATGTTCCCCAAAATCCACCATTCTTTCCTTGATTTGCCTGCCACAGTAAGTGTGTGTGATCAAGCATACGCAAATCCTAATCCTTGATGCACCCTGATGTGAATTTTCGTATGAACAAAAACTCACAAAGGGATAGGACTAAAATTTTGAATCTCTAAAGGCCAAGACACCCAAATTCTCAATTATAGGTTGATCAATTAGTCCTTTGATTAAAGCCTAAGCACCCTCAAAGCTACTAATTAAACTACACAAGAGTATAGAGAACTTAATCACCAACTCTTAATTTTTGGGTTTTTGTTTTCAAGTAAACAAACAAAACTTTTTATTCAACTCAAACATGATTAATTTACAACCTAATGTTGAGACTATTTATAAGAATAATCAACAACAAAAATCCTAGCTAAAAACAACTAAACACACGTGAAAAACAAAGGAAAAACACCACTTGTGCCACTTGCACAAGTTTCTCAACAAACTCAAGATCAGATTGCCACATCATCATGCAACTTGCAACTTGATCTTATCTTGCCTAACAAACTCTAACAACTTGTCTAGAAAAGAAAATATCCTAACAACTTATCTAAATAATTAATTAACGGGATAATCATTAGAATTTAGACTAAAAATCACGCCACTTGCTTAGTGCCCAAGAACTTGCAAAATCTTCAAAATACTTGCCCCGTTGCTTCGTCCAAATTTGCACATATTTCATGATTTTTAATAACTTCAAGAAACGCTTCAAGATCAAATCTTTTAATCAAGAAACCTTCAATAAACCTTTCTCCATGCATTTTAGTATAATTATGATTATCAAGACTCTACAAGAAATAAAAGACTCTATGGCAAAAATGAGAAAAACCCAGTGGGAATAAACTCATAGGCAAAAGCTTCTTGTTCCCCAAAATCCACCATTCTTTGCCTTGATTTGCATGACACTTATTGATAAGTGACCATGCACACACAAATCCTACCCTTGATGCACCCATATGGTTGATATTACGAATCTACCCTGATCGTCTTACGACTAAGATTACAGATTTCAGATTAAACAACCTTGATTCTTACGAATCTTAGAAATTCATGATAAGAAAGGCTTCAAACCCGGCGGCTAAATGTGGAAAATAAAGAAAGCATGATTAACTGGTTTCAGGTCCCTTGGATCATGGGTTGGGTAGAGACCACTGAACATCATTTGGGCAGACCGAGGCTATAATATGGGCTTAGGCCTTTTGATGTCATTTTCCTTGGTCCCCCCGAAAAATGCCAGTTCCACCATTAGGGCCCAGCAAGCAGCATAATTCTGTTCCGGGGAGGGAGGAAGATGAATCTTGGTTGGGCGTGAGAACTTCTATTCTAGATTCGCGGCTTGGAAAGAAAGTGGCTGCTCTCGAGTTCAGTTTCGAAAAGACCTTCAAAGTTGACATCACTTATTTCATTAATATATGTAATGTCACTGATGCTTGCACTTGTATCATCCTCCCCTTCTTCAAAAGAGTTTGACCTCAAACTTCGAAGTTGTTCATTAGGCACATATGGAGATAAATCACCTATATTGAAAGTAGCATGGACTCCTTATTCTCCTAAAAGATCAATTTGATAAGCATTATCACCAAATTTTTTCAAAATCTTGAAAGGCCCATCACATCTAGGCATCAATTTATTTTTCATGTGATTAGGATACCTTTCCATCCTGAGATGTAACCAAACCAAATCACCTTCCTTGAATTTTTGTGGGTTTCTGTGCTTATTTGCACGCATCTTATACTGATTATTCACCTTTTCAATTCTTGCTCTGATTTGTGCATGTGACTTCTGCATATATTGAATTTTATCCAAAGCAGTTTTATGAACCAACTCACCTTTTGGAACATAAATGAAATCAATTAGCAATTTAAGATTGAATCTATAAACCATTTCAAAGGGTGAATGTTTAGTAGCATAAGTAGGTGATCTGTTGTAGGCAAACTTAGCATGCGCCAATTTCAAATCCCAATCCTTCTGAGTTTTACTTACCAACCCACGAAATAGTACCCCTAATGTTATGTTCGTTACCTCAGTCTGCCCATCAGTTTGTGGGCGATAGGAAGTACTAAAAAGTAACTTGGTACCAACCAGTTTCCGCAATGATTTCCAAAAGTAGCTCATAGATTTCGAATCCCTGTCACTCAGAATTGTTTATGGAATACCATGCAATAAAATTATATCCCTAAAATACAGCTCTGCAACATTAACAGCATCATCAGATTTATTGCAAGGACTGAAATGTGCCATCTTTGAAAACCAGTCCACCACCACTACAATGGAATCCTTATTTCGAGATGTTCTAGGTAGACCAACAATGAAGTCCATTGATACATATTCCCAGGGACCATCAGGAACTGGCAATGGTATGTATTACCCTTGATGAAAAGGTTCTTTTGCCTTTTGACACACAGCACATTTAGAAATCACATCTTCCACATCTCTAATTATCTTAGGCCAGTAAAAATGTTCTTGCAACATACTCAATGATTTAGCAATTCCAAAATGCCCTGCAAGACACCCTCCATGTGCCTCTCTCACTAGTAATTCTCTTATTGAATAGCTAGGCACGCACAACTAGTTCCCTTTAAACAAGAATCCATGATGTAACACATATGATCCTACTACTCCATTCCCAGTTGTTGCATCACAGGCCCAAAATCTATGTCACCTTCATAATATGTCTTGATATGGTCAAAACCCAACAGCTTGCAGTTCAAAACACTGATCAACACATACCTTCTAGAAAGTGCATCTGCCACCACATTAGACTTGTCATCTTTATATTTTGAAGAAAAATGAAAAGATTGCAGGAACTCCACCCATTTGGCATGTCTAGTATTCAGTTTATGCTGACCATTGATGTGTTTCAATGGTTCATGATCCGAGTGCAGGATGAAGTGATTAGGCCTCAAATAATGACTCCAATGATCCACAGCTTTAACAATTGCATAAAACTCTTTATCATAAGTGGAATAATTTACTCTAGCCCCGTTCAATTTTTTTGCTAAAATAGGCAATTTGGTCGTTTTCCCTGCACTAGAACTGCGTTAATCCTTACATTGCTTGCATCTGTTTCAACTTCAAAAGGTTTTGTGAAATTAGGCAATGCCAGAATAGGTGTGTGGCATAACAAATCTTTGATTTTTTTCAAATGCTGCCTACACCTCTTTGGTCCACTCAAACTTCTTATCCTTTTTGATGCATTCAGACATAGGTGTAACAACTGTTGAGAAGTTTTTTACAAACCTTCTGTAGAAGGAAGCCAAACCATTAAAGGAACGTACTTCAGTCACGTTTGTGGGTGTTGTCCATGATTTTATTGCTTCAACCTTAGATTGATCCACTGAAACCCCATCTTTTGACACCACGTAACCCGGAAACGTCACACTATTCACCATGAAATAATACTTCTCCAATTTCCCATACAGTTTTTGTTGATTTAAAGTTTCGAAAACCTGCCTTAGATGCTGTACATGATCTCCATTGTTTCTACTATAAATCAGTATATCATCTAAATACACAACTACAAACTTCCCCAAATATGGCTTCAAAACTTTGTTCATGAGCCTCATAAACGTACTAGGTGCGTTTGTGATTCCAAAATACATGAATAACCACTCAAAGAGACCTAATTTGGTTTTGAAAGTTGTTTTACATTCATCCCCTTCCCTCATGCGTATCTGATGATACCCACTTCTTAATCAATTTTGGAAAACACCTATGAGCCATATAATTCGTCCAGTAAATCATCCAGTCTAGGAATTATGTATCTGTACTTGATTATGATGTAGTTGACGGTTGTAGAATCAATGCACATGCGCCAGGATCCATCTTTCTTTGGAACAATCAGTGTAGGTATAGCACAAGGACTCATGCTCTCCCTCACGTATCCTCTCTACATTAATTCTTCAATCTGCCTTTGTATCTCCTTAGTCTCCTCAGGATTGCACCGGTATGCTGGTTTATTGGGAATCTGAGCACCTGGAATCAAGTCAATCTGGTGTTCAATGCCCCTATTGGGAGGCAAACCTGGTGGTAAATCATCTTGAAATACATCCTCAAATTAATTCAATAGTGGTTGAAGAATTTTTGGGATTGCAGATGTGTCAACTCTCACATCCTTGGCCATTGGCAGGAACACTTGCTGGCAATCAGACAATTCCTTCTCCAACTCCTTAGGATTTGACAAGAACACTCCCTTCTTATTCTCTACATTCAATTGCTTCCTGTCTTGCGCCACTTTTAAAGGTTTTAAAGCAATTGGCTTGTCGGTTTCCTATTTCCTGATGATGTAAACATTGGTTCTTCCATCATACTTCACGAACCTATCATATTGCCAGGGTCTACCAAGCAATATGTGACAAGCATCCATAGGACAGACATCACATAATTAAGAATACTCAAACTGACCAGTTTTTAAATTGACCAGGGCATGCTTTGTTACTTTGACATCACTATTATTGCTTAACCAATGTAACTTATAAGGTTGAGGATGGTTGTTTGTCGGGTGAATCAATTTCATAATCAGCAGGGTAGAGACCACATTAGTACAACTGCCACTATCAATAATTACATCACACAGCTTGCCTTGCACGTTGCACCTAGTCACGAAAATCTTGTCCCTCTAGTTCTCTTTAATTAGTATTGGCTTTGTCTGAAGAACCCTTCTAAGGACCAGTGCCTGACCCTGTGTTTCCGCCACTACTTCCTCCATGTCATTGCTACTTTTTTCTTATTGTGATTCAGAATCTTCGTCCTCCTCTTCGTCAAGAAGAAAATCTAAATAGGCATCCTCAATTTCCTTTGCTTTCCTGACAGTGATCACCCTAGAATTTGGGCAATTTCTTTGTAGTTATCCAACTCCTTGACACTTAAAATTCTTTCTTTTGTCTTTAGGGATTGCAAGTGGTTTGACTAGAGTGGTTGTCCTTTTGACATTGTCGAAACTAGGTTTAGCACTAGGTGTTTGGGAATACACCATTTCCTTTTCCTTTTTCAATTCATAGGATTTAAAGAATGTTTTTGGCTTCTTTGAATTCCCATATTTTTCAAGTGTGAGTGCTACTTTGCAGATTTCATCATAAGTCCAGTAGGGTTGCAATTCCACTTTCTCCCTAATGGTATAATCCAATCCTGCAACAAATCAAGCAACTTTGTGATCTTCCTTCTCTTCTAGATCACATAATATCAACAACCTTTCAAACGCATTGATATTCTCTTCAACATTTTAAAAAACTTAATCACCAACTCTTAATTTTCGGGTTTTTGTTTTCAAGTAAACAAACAAAACTTTTTATTCAACTCAAACTTAATTAATGTACAACCTAAAGTTGAGACTATTTATAAGAATAATAACCAACAAAAACCCTAGCTAAAAACAACTAAACACACGTGAAAAAGAAAGGAAAAACGCCACCTGTGCCACTTGCACAAGTTGCTCAACAAACTCAAGATAAGATTGCTACATCATCATGCAACTAGCAACTTGATCTTATCTTGCCTAACAAACTCTAACAACTTGTCTATACAAGAAAATATCCTAACAACTTATCTAAATAAGTAATTAACAAGATAATCATTAGAATTTAGACTAAAAATAACACCACTTGCTTGGTGCCCAAGAACTTGCAAAATCGTCAAAATACTCGCCCCTTTGCTTCATCCAAATTTGCGCATATTTCAAGATTTTCAAGAAATTCCTCAAGATCAAATCTTTTAATCAAGATACCTTTCTCCATGCAATTTATTATAATTATGATGATTAAGACTCCACAAGAAATAAAAGACTCATTGCAAAAATAGAAAAACCCAGTAGGAAAAAACTCATAGGCAAAAACCATCTTGTTCCCCAAAATCCACCATTCTTTGCCTTGATTTGCGTGCACTTATTGATAAGTGACCATGCACACACAAATCCCTGCCCTTGTTGCACCCATATGGTAGATATTTCCATTGCAACTAATTCACCTATGGTTTCATCTTTACCATTGATAAGGAAATGAAAGCAGTTTAGTTGATCAATTATTTGATCAACAAGAAAGGTAGTTACTGAATATTAATCACATGTTTTATAGAAGTTTAATGAGAAAATAGTTAGCCACTCACAGTTTATGTGTGGTAAAGGAAAGTTAAATAAATTAAGGACCACGAATTAATATTAGAATCACATGATAAGCAAGATAATTAATATGGTGTTGCTTGTTTGCCATGTATATTCTTATGTGATTTTGTGTGAGTCATGACAATTGTTAAACCGGTTAATCACGTAAAATGAAAGAGGATTCGCACCAAAACTCTTGAAACGTATATACCTTGAGTATGATTAGTGGGGGGAGTTATGGGAAAAGTGTCCATAAGTTCTAATCGGGATACAAGATGTTGTAGTCTTTTATATTAATAAATGCGCTGGAATTCCGTCACTTTAAGTGGTATAGGTAATACCTTCATGAAGTTGCTCCGAAGTTGGTGCCTAGTAGGGTGAATCTTGAGGAAAGGAAACCTGTTCCTTGTGGAATCCAAAATTTAGATATAATAATGAACTTATTGTAACACCCTGGAATTTCCTAACTTTCCTCCTTTAGATTTTCCGGAAATATAATATAAAATAATAATTATTAAAGCTCCTAATCAACTAGGAAAAACCAGAGTATTACCGCCATCATGATAACAGCTAAGGCTTTTATCAAAGTACTACTACGGAAGTCTTGAAAACCAGAAACCAAATTGAAACTTGAAATAATCTCAAAAGCAAACCAAAGTCAAAACCAAAAAGAAACTTTGTTACACTCCGGGACCGTCTTAACGTCGCATCAAAACCAAATAAACTTTAAACTTCGAAAACAAAAGTCAACATCAAACAATAAATAACTAACAAGTAAACTAAATTATGAAAACTACAGTGCAAGCGCTCACACTCCAACCCTGCATGATTGACTATGTCTACCTGTACCTGTAGCTTTCTGTTATTCTAGACAACTACTTGCCATCAAGTGAGTCATCGTAGGGCCAAGTTAAAGACAAAGCCATGCACACAAACACACACAATCAGCAAAGTTAAGTACATAAAAATCAAAGACTATGCAAAACATATTAAATATTAAAATAAATAAAAAGTATAACACATATACTTCTTAACGTTGACACCTTCACCTGTGCAAAGACTCAACTCAAACAAAATTATTTATTATTTATAAACTTTGGATTTAGCATCGAACGGGTTTCCTTTCCTTTAAAATCGCCCTATTGGGCACCAACCTGGGAGCAACTCCAACAAGGTATTACCTATGTCACATATAGTGACAGAATCCCAGCACATTAAAAATATAATAGAGTACAACATCTTGTACCCCAATTAGAAGTCTTAGATAATTGTTCCATAAGACTCCCCCGTTGTTCATTCTCAAGGTATATACGTTCCAAGAGTTTTGGTGTGAATCTTCTTTCACTTTACATGATTAACATGTTTAACAATATTATGAGTTACACATCACATCACATAGAAACATGTATAGAATCAAGCTAAACTATCTTGGGTAATTTAAAAAAATAATCACGTGTGTCCTTTAATTAAACTAAACTTCCTTTACCACACATTAAGTGTGAGTGGCTAATTTTTCATCTTCCTTGACTGCACATTAAATTGTGAGTGGCTATAAAAATATTTTCTCATTAAACTTCTACTAAACATGTGAATAAAAATTCACTAACTACCTTTCTTGTTAACTAAGTAACTAATCAACTCAACTAACTTCCTTTTTATTCTTATCAACTATTGTGATATGAATCAAGGTATATATCTAGACAACTTCTATGGTTTGATGGATGCAGCTAAAAACAATACAACATTAGGGGAATTGGTGGCCTTTGGTGATGTGAATTTTCGTGTAAACAAAAGCTCACAAGGGAATAGTCTAAAATTTCGAACCTATAAAGACCAAGTCACCAAGATTCTCATTTTTAGGTTGATCAATTAGTCCTTTGATTAAAGCCTAAGCACCCTCAAAGCTACTACTTAAATCACAAGAGTATAAAGAAACTAATCACCAACTCTTAATTTTTTTTGGATTTTTGTTTTCAAGTAAACAAATAAACTTTTTATTCAATTCCAACTTAATTAATTACAAACTAATGTTGAGATTATTTATAGGTATAATCACCAACAAAATCCTACCCTAAATCAACTAAAATACACGTACAAAGCATAGGAAATTCGTCCCTCACACACTAACAAGATAAAGATAAGCATGCCACCTCATCATGCAACTTGCACTTGATCTTATCTTGTCTAACAAACTCTAACTAACTAACAATCAAGAAAATATCCTAACAACTTATCTAAATAACTAATTAACAAGATAATCATCAGATTTTAAGCTAAAAATTACAAGAATACTTTCTGCCCAAGATCTTGGAACAAATCGGAAAAATCACGCCCCATATTCATCCCTTTTTTGCGCAATTTTTCAAGAACTTCAAGAAATGCTTCAAGATCCAATCTTTTAATAAAGAAACCTTCAAGAATCTGTCCTCCATGCATTTTAGCATTATTATGATGACCAAGACCCTACAAGAAATGAAAGACTCAATGCCAAAAATGAGAAAAACCCTGTGGAAAAAAACTCATAGGCAAAAACCATCTTTTTCCCCAAATCCTCCATCCTTGCCTTGATTTGCGTGCCATATTATTAACATGTGACCATGCACACGCAAATCCCTACCCTTGATGCACCCATATGGTCGATATTTCCATAAGCAACTATTTCACCTATAGTTGCATCCTTACCATTGATACCATTGATATCACCACCTTCAAAGTTGTCATCACTTATTTCATTAATATAATTAATATCACTGATGCTTGCACTTGTATCATATAGTGACACAAGGCAATTGGGTGCATCCAAGGCAAGCATTTATGTGTGCATGGTCACATGCAGTTAATTCCTCACAAAAGGATTTTAGTAGTGTTTATAGTGTCTAGTGGATATTTTTGCCTATGGGTTTTTTCCTACTGCAGTTGCTAGGGTTTTTCTCATTTTAGGCACATGAGTTTTCATTTCTTGTTGAGTCTTGGTCATCATAATCATCCTAAAATCCATGGAGAATGGTTTCTTGAAGGTTTCTTGATTAAATGATTGAATCTTGAAGCATTTCTTGAAGATTAGAAAGAATCTTAAAAATAGCGCAAGAAGGAACAACGAGTTCTTGGACGATTTTTAAAGATCTTGGGCATCTTGAAGATTTCGTGATTTTTGAGTGAATTTTTGATGATTATATTGTTCATTAATTAATTAGTCAAGTTGTTAAAATAGAATCTGGTTAGTTAGAGTTAGTTCGGTTTTGTTAGTAAGATAAGGTCAAGTGGCAAAGATGAGGTGGTAGTCTCATCTTGAGTTTGTTATGCAATGTTGATAAGTAAGACAAGGTAGCGATTTTATCTAGATTTTCACGTGTTTTTTTGGTTTCTTTGAGTCTGAGGAGGTTGTTAGGATTTATTCTTTGGTTTTTTTATAAATAGCCTTGAGATTTCTTTGTAACAACATAGATTGGAGTGAAATAAAAATCATCACTGTTTTGTTTTGCGTTTTTTTTCTATTGTTTTCGTCCAAAAAAATTAACTTTATATTTTGTGAATTGGTGCTATTGCTTTAGATGCACGTGAGAGCAAAAGAGATTTTGAGGGTGATTAAGCTTTAATCAAACACTATTTTGTTCAAAAATCCCTAGTTTAAACTCTTGGTGGTTTCATTATAGAGTGGAAACTAGACTATCTTGTTGTGAGTAACGATTCTTCATCAATATTTACATCATACTGCAAACTTTAGATATAACTTTAACATTCCAATTAGTCATGATAAATTAATGATGCTATAAATGTGGAATGTCAACTAAATATAAGAATCATACTTTCATACTATCACACATTTCTTGGGAGTCAACCAAACAACAATTCATATTCACATTCATAACATGTAAGATCAACAACCAAGCATGAAATCTAATTTTACATTCGCCTTTAGTACTTACGTACGTACCTTGCATAGTTCTGGTTATCCGTCACAACTCCTAAAAGTCAACTAACTCGAATTCTCCTACATAGAGAAAACCGAAACTAAATTAAATCCTTGTTGCCTAACATCTACAACAACTCTAAATTAACTTTTTATATTGGAAAATTGTCTAAAACGTTCCTTATATAGTCTCGTTTCAATTCCATACATTATTTTAATTTTTCTTTCGCAAAACACTTGATTTCCGGTAATTTTCTAAAAATGGCAGCTTCATAAAATTACTTTAAAACACTTTAAAACCCTTCTATATATCATATTTTGATCATAAAACATTATAGTCATGTCTTAAGATCATCACACAATATTTTGACGTATTAAAATAATCATAACCAATGATTTCACATGCTACTATTTTTATTAGGCATAAACATGTGCTAACAAAAATTCACAGTTTTATTTATTTTTTCAAAACTCCTTTAAAACTCGTCAAAACATCATAAATCAAGCATAAAACTCTTTTACAATCTAATACCATCATTATACATCTAATCTATGCTTTAAAATAATTTTTCCTGAAGTAAAACATGTTAATAATATTCTTACTCTATGTTTTCATGACTTTAAAAATTTGACAGCAATATTCAACAACTTTAAAACCCTTAAAAACAAATCTAAACTTCGTAAATTCTTCACAAATTCATACTACAACAATTTATGATCATAATATAAAAGTTTAGATCATTAAAAGCCATAAAATTATAAATTTCATGATTTCATAAACCTTAATTTAAAATTTCATGAACAACTTTATAAATTCATACTTTAAATATAATCAGAACTTTATGAACATAATCATAAAATTTCATGATGACAGTCATACAAACATGATTAAATATAATTATAAACATAAATTTGTACATAAATGAATTAAAAAGAAAAGAGAAGAAAATTTTTTTTAAGTTAGAAGATATACCAAACAAGGGGAGGAAGAAGGGGGGGGGGGG
>PYUH01000871.1:63648-194633 GCA_016808085.1 Suaeda aralocaspica | reverse complement strand
TTGTGTTTCCCATGTTTGATTCCATCAACCATGACTCATAAACTAAATAAGAAAATCACAAAACACCATATGGTAAAACCCTATCAAATGAAGTGGGAAGAAAACCCATATAGCTCAACACTCCTAAACTACTAATTATGCTTGCTTGATTTTTACGTGAGGAAACTTGTGCATGTCACCATACACACGTAAAAATTCACTTTAGCCAACCCTAAGAGTCTTGTGTCTCCATAAGCCACTAGCTCTCCCATGGTTGCATCTTGTTTTGCACCTTCTATCAAACCCTCGAAGTTTTGCTCATTGATATTCGTATCACCGATGCATACATAAATAGGGACTAACTCCCTTTATGTTCGCAATGGTGTAACCAATGACACTTCGATACTTTCTTAAAACCACAAGCAACTTTGCTATCGAAATATCATCCAGTTTAGCGTTGATAATGACAGGACAAGACTCATTCTCATCAAAAAACACATATTTTAAAAGAGAAGGGAGGGGTTTGAGTTCGACCTTAGGAGGAGGCGTGCGTGGTACACCCCTCTTGTCTCTCGGTAACAAGAACATCAAACTAACTTGTAAAATGGACTGGGGTGCAGAGAAGAATAAGCTCATATTCCTTTGTCTTGTTATCTTCTAGGAGCATATTATCAATTATAAAGGCCTCTAAAGAGTCATCTACTTCCTCCATTAACCAGAAGGAATCAACACAATCACCCAAAGTATCGATGCGATGGACCTCGTCCATCATATGCATTTTCATGGCTTTGGTGATAGAGAAAGTGATTTTCTCATCAGCCACATTTAGAGTCAAATGCTCATCCTTCACATCGATTACTACTCCGGCCGTTTTTAAGAACGGACGGCCTAAGATAAGAGGAACACGAGTATCCTCCTCCATTTCAATTATGATAAAGTCACACGGAACAAAGACATGCCAAACTTGGACTGGGAAATCTTCTAAGACACCCAAAGGTAACCTAACCGAGCGATCGGCTAGTTGAATGGACATCCTTGTTGGCTTCACATCGCGAAAATTCTGCTTTTTCGTCATTGAGAGAGGCATTAAGATAACATTAGCACTAAGATCACATAGTGCATTTTTTTAAGTCTAAGTTACCAGTTTTCACTGGAATAGAGAAACTTCTTGGATCACCATGCTTTTCCGATAATTTATTCTGTAAAATCGCACTAACCTCCATAGGTAAGGAGATCGTGGCACTTTCCTTGAGGCGCCTCTTGTAAGACAGGAGTTCTTAAGGAACTTTGCATATGCCGGCATATGCGACATAGCATGTAAGAACGAAATGCTTACCTGTAACCCTCTTATGACTTCGAGAAATTTCGAAATTTTCTCGTTAAGTTGATGTTCCACTACCCTCTGGGGGAGGGGAGCAGTGGAACATAGGTTTTCAAAGGAGCTTTTGCTTTCTCCTTTTCAACAATTATCGGGGGTGCCTCGTTGCTAATTCTTTGATTAGTCAGGCTTAATTCGACTTCAAAGTTAGCTTCATCGAAAACAGGGGCACCCCCTTCACCATTTTTTGGCTGCTCTTTAATCATAGACGTACCATCGTACTCTTTTCAAGATCGGAGAGAGATGGCCTTGGCTTGCTCTCTTGGATTCACAACTGTTTGTCCCGGAAAATCAGTTCCGGGTTTTAAGTAGAACCGGCAACATGCTACACGATTTGAGCAAGTTGGGATTCCATCATCTTGTTATGAGCTTGTAGATGTTGAACCGAGGTAGCAAGATCACCAACCCTCCTCTCATTATCTGTATTAGACTTGGTTTGGTGTTGGATGAAAGTTTCCAACACTTGTTCCAGACTCAATTTTTGAGGAGGAGGGTAAGGCGGTCTAGGTTGCATAGGT
Source organism: Suaeda aralocaspica (assembly GCA_016808085.1). Classification (NCBI taxonomy): domain Eukaryota; kingdom Viridiplantae; phylum Streptophyta; class Magnoliopsida; order Caryophyllales; family Amaranthaceae; genus Suaeda; species Suaeda aralocaspica. The sequence goes on along the minus strand of PYUH01000871.1, from coordinate 192,758 downwards.
CCCCCTTGGTTATAACCAGGGGCCTATAAGGACTGTTAGGTTAATACTGAGGGGGTGGTCGTTGATAAGTGTTTTAGGGACCACCTCCCTTACTCCATCCGGAATTAGGTTGGGGATTCACTAGTGGAAAAAATGGATTTTGCTACGGAAGATTTGTTGCGGTTTTTTGATAACAGCAACAAATAGTTCCTTTTTTTTATAAGCATTGAAACTATTTACTGCGGTTAACTATTTGTTGCGGTTTTTGTAAGGTGTTTGCTGCGGTTCAACCGCAGAAAATAACCCAACTAAAAAAACCGGATAAAAAGACCCTAGCCTAGGTTACAGCCAACATATAAACCCACCCCCTTATTTTTCACTTCACTTTCTTCTGATCTGCCTCTCTAAACCTAATTTTCTCTCTTATTCTCGCCTCTTCCTCACTCGACCATTCTCTTTCTCATTCTCACGTGAGAGGTAAAAATCTTTATTTTGAGTGACTTTTTTCCGCTATTAAATTAGTTTTCTTATGATTGAATTAGTTATTTTTCTTCTGATTTCTTTGAAGATCGAAGATCGAATGTCAAAGGGAAGATCAAATGTCAAAGGTTAAGTGATTTCACGATGACAGTTTATTTGTAAGGTTTTATTTGATCTTTTTCAATTTATGTTGACGGAAATTGATTTTTTTTTCGTGATTGTTGTTTATTATTCTTCAACTGTTATTGATTTTTTCCGTTTTGTTGTTTATTGTTCTTCAACTATTATTGATATATTTTGTTTTGATTGTTGTGGTTGATCTGTGTTGGGGTTTTTAGGGGTTGTTTTGTGTTGGTTCTTTTGGGTCTAGGCTTTTGGAGGTGAATGTGTGTCAGTTATTCTGTGTTGGGGCTTTTGGTTGGTGTGGCTATTTTTGGATTAATTGCGAGTGTGAGTGTGTAAGTGTGAGAGACTTTGAGTCTATGAGTGTGTGAGTGAGTGACTAAAAGAGTGAGTGTGTGAAACTATGAGTGTGTGATTGAGAGAGTGAGTGAGTGAGTGAGTGTGAGAGAGTGATTGAGTCAGCCAGTGACTCTTTGAGTGACTGTGTGACTGTGAGAGTGAGTGTAAGTGAGTGTGTGAGTGACTGAGTGTAAGTAAGTGAGTGAGTGAGTGAGTGATTCATTGACTGAGTGTGTGAGTGACTGAGTGTAAGTAAGTGAGTGAGTGAGTGAGTGATTCATTGACTGAGTGTGTGAGTGATTCAGTGACTGAGTGTGTGAGTGTAAGTGAGTGTGTGAGTAAGTAAGTGAGTGTGACTGAGTGAATGTGAGTGATTCAGTGACTAAGTGTATGAGTGAATGAGTGAATGAGTGAGAGTGATTGTTTGAGCTACAGAGTGTATGCTGGGGTTTGTGTGCCTTAGTGACTGTGTATTAGATCTAGGTTAGGGTTTTGGGGGTTTTTTGTGTTGGGGTTTGTGTGATTGTGAGTGGCTGAACTAGTGAGTGAGTATCAGTGAATGTGTGATTGAGTGCAAGTGGGACAGTGAGTGAGTCAGTGACAGTGGGTGAGTGAGTGAGTGTGTGTGAATGTGAGTGTGAGTGTAAGTGAGTGACTATAAAAGAGAGTGTGAGTGAGTGACTGTGACAATAGGTGGGTGGGTGAATGAGTGAGTGTGATAGTTGGTGAGTGTAACAACTCACTTGAATGTAATGCTTGAATGAATGAATTAGATTTTGAATCTATTAAAGAATGGTTTAATGAGTATGTTAATGGATGCTTGAAGGAAATATTTAGATGAGATTGAGCTTATGATTAATGTTTATTGATTTGTGGTCTGATGTGTTGCTTCTTACTTGAATGCTTTACGGTGAGACAATTGAGTCTCTTATGGTGATGCAATTGTTGAATGATGATCGAGTCCCTTATAGTCCGACAATTGTTTCATAAAAAAAGAGTCATTTTTTCATAATACACTAATTATCTCCAAATGATGAAGGGACTCAAGTGATGACCATGGTCAACATCATTGAGGTTTGATTTGCTCCAGGCTTAAAAACCTGTTGAAGTAGCCAACTCAAATGGTGGGTGATCGTAACCACTTCCCTGATGGAGATTATGTATATAAACATAAATGTATATAGTATGTTTACAAATGAGTGAGTGATTGTCTTGTTATTGTTGTTGTTATTGTTGCTGTCTGGTTATTGCTGTGATGTTGTTAAGGCTGTGATGTTATTGCTGTGATGTCGTGAATGATAAGAATGAATGAATTATTGAATGATGAATATATGAATGATTGTGAATGAATATTGCTTGTTTATGTATGAGTTATGAATGAGAATACTATATAAAATAGATGATTAAATGAGACTACTATATGAATAAATGATTGAACGAAAGAATGGTTGAATGAGTGTATTAATGGATGCTTGAATGAGATATTTAGATGAGATTGACCTTATGATTGATTTAATGAATGAATGGGTTTATTCATGAATGGTAATGCTTGAACGAATGAATAAGAATAGGAATGGTTGAATGAATGTATAGATACGGTTGAATGAATGAATAAGGTTATGATTTATACATTTTTTTTCCCGTTGCTCTCTTCTGCTCTTCTCTTTATCTGCTGACCTGCTGGCCCGCCACTGCCGCTGTGTTGCTACTGCTAGTGTGCCGCTGCCGCAATGCTACTGTTGGTGGAATAAATTTGACTTGCTGCTGCTCCTGGTTCTCGGACCGCGCTGCTGTACTATGCTGCTGTATGCTCTACTTCTCCAATCACTCCCCAACAAGTCCATTACCAATCTTGTTTAAGTTAAATTTCAAATGTATTTTTGTGATAGAAGTGTATTTTTTGTGATAGAAGTTTAATTCAATTGAAAATAATTGATTTTATGTATGTATAACTTTTTAGCTTCTAATTTTGCTTTAAAATGCAAAAAAAAAAAAAGGAAAAAAAAACAGCCCTTATTTGCTGCGGTTTTATGAATAACCGCAGCAAATATCTCACTTTCCCACAAAAAAAAGCAGTCAACCGCAACAAATAAACACCCCCTATTTGCTGCTACCATAACTGCTATGGTTGAACCACATCAAATAGCCCTTAAAAAACCGCAGCAAATCATGTTTTTTGTACTAGTGATTCCAACCTTGATTGTAGCCTTGAGAGAAGGCCATAGTTTCCTTAGTGGAAGCATAATAAGAAGTCTTGTGGTCATTACCTCTACATGTTTCGCAAGATAACTTATCTAGCTGTTTAGTCAAAAGACCAATCTTGGAGTTAGGTGCTTGAAATTCATTATTAGTTTTAGCACTAGCACCCTTCCTTACAAGTATTCTCTGATCAGAGCGCCAAGCCGAATTATTGGCAACCTCCTCAATAGCTACCTCAACTTTATCAAGTGGTAGCTTTTTAAGTTGGCCTCCACATCCCGAGTCAAGATTGGCTCTTGAACTCGGTAGAAGACCATCATAGAAACTGGTGAAAACCATCCACTGGTTAAATCCATGGTGAGGGCATGAACGTAGTAAGTCTTTGAACCGTTCCCATGCCTCACTTAGAGTCTCCACATCATCTTGGGCGAGATTGGAGATTTTTCGCCTCAAGTCGGAGGTCTTCTCTGGAGGACAATATCGATCAAGGAAGCCCTTGCTGATATCGTCCCCCGTTTTGAGTGTAATACCCCATATTTTCACGTATTTTAAGGAATTATTTTCATATTTTATACATATGTTATTAATATTTTTAATTGAGAAGTTAAATTCAATAAGAAAATTAAACAAAGGAAATTTAAATATATTTTAATCAAGTAATTATTTTATGTTTATAAATAATATTTTATGTTTTATTAAACATTTTGAAAAGTTTCTAGAAATAGAACTTTTAGAGTTTCCTAAATTGTTTTAAAACAAGGGCATAAAAGTAATTTTAAACATTAAGGGTATTTATGTAATTGCACCAAATCCTACTTTGGTGCCTATAAATACCCCTTAAAACCCCAAATTTTAAGATGTAAATTGCAACTTTATGATTTAGGATTCAAAAAATTTTGAGAGAAAAGAGAGAAAAAAAAGTTTTCGAAAAAAAAACTTCGAACAAAAAAAAAAGTCGGAAAATTTTCTGGAAAAGAAAAAAATCCTTCGCCCCTTGCTCGCCGGCCACCGTCCGCCGCTGCCTTCCTCGCCGGCCACCACCGCCGCCGCAGCCCTCCATGTCGGCCACCACCTCTTCCTCCCCTTTAGGTATTTTCGAGTCCCGATTTAAAAAAAGTTCTTCACCTTTTCTTTTTGATTCAATCTTGCACATTCATGTTTATATTTATAATTAATCATGTTTCTCTAGTTATAATCATGTATTTATAAACTTATGAATTAGTTTAAAACATGGATTTATTTGTTGATTCTGAAATTTAAATTAGGGTTTATGAAATTATGAAATTCTTGATTTGACGGTTTTTAATGATTTAAACTTCAATTTTATGATCATGAATTGTTGTTGGGTATCTTTATGATGATTTTATGAAGTTTAGATTGATTTTTAAAGGTTTTAAACACAAATTATATTGCTGTTCAAATTTTGTGATCATGAAAAATCAATGGAATAAGTATTGTGAACATGTTTTATTTTATGAAAAATTATTCTAAAGCATAGATTTGTTTCATGATGTCACTAGTACAAAAATCCACTTTTGCTGCGGATTTTTTAGGGGCACTTGGAGCAGCAGCAATAAACCAACATATTATTTGCTGCGGTTGAACTGCAGCAAAAAAATGGACCTTTTGCTGCGGTTATTCACAAATCCGCAGCAAATAAGCACCCAAAAAAATAAAAAATATTTTTTTTTTGCATTTTTAAGCAAAATTAGAAGCTGAAATGTTATACATACATAGAATCAATTATCTTCAATATAATTACACTTCTATCACAAAAAAAAATACACTTTTATCACAAAAATACATTTGAAATTTAACTTAAACAAGATTCATTACTTTAAAGAAGAACAGAAGAACATCAAATACATAAAAGGTTGTAATTTCAATCAATTACAGTTGCATCAATACTATTAGATAAACTGAAAATCAAACTAATAGCAGTACCAACCAAAAAATAACATATAAACTAAAATATAACAATTGTGAAAGTGTGAATTAACTTCAAAGAACATGAGCATAGCAGCAGCAGTAAAAATGAAACGGCAGCGACAACATCAATAACAATGTAAGAATAACGACAGCAGCAGCAGCAATGGTCTTAAGAACAGCGGCGGGAGAAGCAGAAGAACAACAGCAACAGCAACAACAACACAAGCAGAACAGTGGCAAGCAGCACATCAAAGTGTAGCAGTAAAAGGAAATTCTATTTTGTCTTATATTAGGTTGTCTGATGCAAGTTTAGTTATACATCCTTTCAGGTGCATAGAGGCATCTATGTACCTTTTTTTGTGTTTTATTAACAGAACCTTACAAAGTCAAACAAATCATCAATCGATTCATTAGCAGAGTTTTTGCAGAGTTCATATTGGCTTGCAACTTGTGCCTGCTTATACTGACATTATAAATTTTTAAGAATTTAACCAACTAAGAATTTTTAAGAATTTAACCAACTAAGAATTTAAGAATTTTTAAGAAGTTTTGACTGACAGAGAGAATTGGGTTAAAACACACACACACACACACCCACACACACACACAATCACGAAGACTTGTGAACACATGCAATGGTACCAATCTAGAGTTCTAGCCACAAGATAAAATACAGTAAGTCATGGATGATTTAAAATATCTAAAATTAGATATCCACTATAAGTTATATAGATCTGACAAGAAAAATTAGATGGGCATGATTTATGAATAAACCAAATAGAAAATTCTATTAGGAAAAAACAAAAGGGAAAGCTTTGATGACATACACAAATTATGACACGTTGATACATGATCAATAGATTAACATTGAACAATTTCATGCTTCTTATATGTGTGAAGATCAATTTTAGTTCAAGAAGCTTGTGGAACAGAAAAGGTACATACCAGATACACAAAAAAATCTTCAACGATAGCTGGGTTATTTTGCAAAAGCATGGACTGGAGATGAGGTATTGAACAAGAGGTACAGTGTCAGCATCAGCACATGTTTCCTGCACACAATTATATTAGGCAACAGATATACAAACTGCAGAGAAACAATTCGAAGATACAACACGACAAATGCATCGGAAATATGTATTATTTGCACGCCAAATACAGTCAAAATAGTTTTGTATCATTGCATCAATTGTATCATTTGATCAGAAGATCCAAATATTTTGTAGCACCTCAAAAAAGAGGGACAAATACCTCCATCATGAACACTTATCATGTGCACATTGAAGTATTGAACACATTCAAAATAGCCAAGTCACTAGCATGAATAAGATGATAAAGAGCAACGTAAAACAATAAAATAAAAATCTTTTGAAGAGATTTATGAGGATGTACATAGTTAATCAAAATCAATAAGGACTGTTATTTCATCAAAGGGTTGTAAAATGACTGATAATGCTGAGAATGAGACCCTTTACAATTTTTTATTTTATTTATTATTATTATAATTATTATTTTATTTTTTTTTTTGACTGATAATACAAAGTTCTTCAGCTTCTACTTCTAAGCAAAGGTAAAGAGTGCAAACAATAACACCAAGAGGCAAGAGCTTGGGGACATTTCATTGATGGCCAAATAATAGTTAGCTACTTAATAAAACCTAGAAGCAATATCTCATTTGTGTCTCATACAAATTCATAAAAGCCACTATGTTCCAGCTAGAAATAGGCATCAAAAATTTATTGCACCTAATTCAGTCCCACGAATTTAAATAAATGATAAAGATAAGTGGCCCTACTCAGCAAACATCTCGAGTCCTGGAGATTGACCAATGCTTGATCCCGGAGGAATTGTTAGAGTAAGATCCATGTTCATCATGGATGAATTTAGGGAAGCAGGCAAGGATAATGAAGAGGAAAGCAATGTGGCAGATGCCATTCCGATATTTCCTTTTCACAATGTGGCAGATGCCATTCCTCTTACTCACTAACATAACACCTTTCCCACCAAAAGACCAGCCCTCTGTTTCCTCAAATCAACTACTTTGTATTAGTCAACAGAAAATAAGATTGGGACTCAAATCAAAGGAATAAGGCAGGAAATATATGAATGTATGAAAATGAATAAGACCAAAGTTAACTTACTAAATCATGGGAAGACCCTTTTAGTTCAGACAACACAGAGGCTGAGTCAGAGCGGATAGGACAATTGAAAACCTGAAGTTTCAAGATTATAAGGGAAAACAACTAAGAGACCATAATGTGAATATAATATAAAGTACTCCGTAGTAGTTAATAGTGGATACCGCAAAACCAGCAAATGTTAAGTCCTTTTCCACCATATCCCTATCCAGGTTTCTGGCTTCACTCACCTACAAGGAAGCTAAAAACATCAAACAATAATAAAATCAAGGCAGTGAAACAAATCCAAAGTAACACATAAAAATACAGCAGACAGCAAAATGTTGCCATCCACGACTCAGAAACAAAAATCAAAATCCATATATCATGCAATCATGCACAAAAATACTTAGATATCCTTATACCAGGCGATATGTTTACCAAGCAATAAGCTTGTTTCTGAGAGAACCATTACATGATCTTCACAGTTGAGAATTTAAAAAGCTTGAGTAACAGGACAAAACGTGGAAGCTTACAATTAAGAGTCTCAGAAACACCTTTGCCATTTGATTAAACAATCATATTAGAGCAATAAACAATCAATTGCACAAATCAACAATCAAACCAAACCCACAACTCAAAAACCAAAACCCACGAACCCAAAACCAATATCCATAACCCAGAAATCCTAACCCAAACACTAACCCACGAACCAACACCAATACCAAAACCCTAAGCCACGGACCAAACCAAAACCCTAACCCACGAACCAACATCGCAAACCCTAAGCCATGACCCAAACTCAAACCCACAACCAAAGTCCAAATCGAAAACATAAAACCCCAAATCCCAACCCGAAAACACAAAACCAAAAACAAACAAATGAATCAGAAAAAAAAATATCGAAAAGAAATAAACAAAGCAAATTGAAATCGAAAACAAAAAACACGAACACAATTAACAAGTGAATTTAAAATGGAAACTAACCTTGAAGATCTTGAAGGACTCTTCAACAAACCGAAGACTCGTCAAACAAAAAAAAATCAAATAAAAATAAAAACAACGAAAAACCATAAATTGAAGTGTTGAAGTGATGAGGGAGGCGAGATAAAAAGAAGAGAGAAATGATGGAGTGAGGAATTGATGAATTGAAGTGGTGAGGGAGGCGAGATAAAAAGAAGAGGGAGGTGAGATAAAATGAAGAGAGTGGCGACTGGTGAGATAAGAAGGATGAGAGAGGAGGAAATATTAGGTTAAGTGTTGCTATTTATATGACAGTTGTTTTGGCATGGGCTTTTTTATTTTTTAATTGTTGATTGAGTATTTGCTCCGGTTTATAACGTAGCAAATAAGTAATACAACAGCAGCAAATAACGTATTTGCTGCGGTTTCTTTGAACCGCAGCATATACTTCTACATAGTAGTAATATCAATGGTTATTTGCTGCGGTTCTTCAAAAACCACAAAGAACCGCAGCAAATGTGGCGCAACAAATGTGGATTTTTCTACTAGTGTGTTGTTAGTGGATTGTAAATGAGTTTTATGATAAATTCACGATGTTTTTATGAGTTTTAATGGGCTTTAGATAAATAAACAAAGCTATAAATTTTTATTAACACATATATATGCCCAATAAAAATAGTACATGTGACATATTAAGTTATAATTGTTTTTAATGCATTTAAGTATTGTATATTGATCATAGGACATGACTGTGGTGTTTTATGATCAAAATTTGATATTTAGAGAGGTTTAAGAGTGTTTTTAAGGAAATTTACAAAGCTGCCATTTTGGAAAACTTACCGAAAATCAAGTATTTTGCGAAGTTGTGGCGGAGGACCAATACAGCACAAACGTAACTACTAAAGACAAATATAGAAATTAGAATTCTTGCTTGGTTGATCTTATATGATATGTTGTTGTTGCTTGACTTGCTTGTGATTTGACAAGGTTACGAAAGAATTATGAGCATGATTTTATATTGTTTTGCCATTCCACGTTTATAATAATATAAATTCTTCATGATTGAATTGGAATGTAGTAAACGGTTATAATTGGACAATAGCTTATTGAAGAAGAAAGGAAGTTATTTAAGTTGATTACTTGCTTAACCAATAAGAAAAGTACTTTGTGAACTTTTATTCACATAATTATTAGAAGTTAATGAGCAAATATTGTTATACATGTTTCCACTCACAGTTTAATGTGTGGTCGAGGAAAAGGTAAAAAATTAGTCACTCACAGTTAATGAGTGGTAAAGGAAGTTTAGTTTAATTAAAGGCCACACATAAGATTATTTTTGGAATCACTTTTAATCGAAGATAATTAATACGAGTTGTGTGATTGTATGCATGTTTTTATGTGGTATGATGTGTGAGTCTTAACATTGTTAAACCGGTTAATCACGTAAAGTGAGAGAGGATTCGCACCAAAACTCTTGGAACATACATACCTTGAGTATGAACAATGGGGGGAGTCGTATGGAACAGAGATCTATGACTTCTAATTGGGGTACAAGACGTTGTACTCTTTTATATTTTTAATGCGCTGGAATTCCGCCACTTTATGTGACATAGGTAATACCTTCTTGGAGTTGCTCCCAAGTTGGTGCCTAGTAGGACGATTTTAAAGGAAAGGAAACCCGTTCGATACAAAATCCAAAGTTTAAATATAATAATTAATTTCCTTAAGTTGAGTCTATGCATAGTTGAGGAGTTGTCAACGATAAAATGTATGTATGCTTTTATTTTATTTTATTTTGTACATGTTGCATAGTCTTTAGTAGTTATGTACTCAACTTTGCTGACTGTTTGTTTCGTGTGCATGGCTTTGTCTTGGATTTGGCCATATGATGACCCACTTGCTGGCGAGTAGTTGTCTAGAATAAGAAAGCTACATGAACAAGTGGGCATAAGTCATTCATGCTGGGCTGGAGTGAGAGTGCTTGCATTATAGTCTTCGTAGTTTCTTAATTTATGCTTATGGATCTAGTTAACTATTATTGGATGTTGTTTTATTTTCGAAGTTTAAGGATTTGGTTTTGAAGGGCCATTAATATGGTTCCGAAGTGTAATAAAGTTTTAAGTTGGTTTTCGTTTGGTTTTTGTTGATTTTAGTTTGAGATTATTTTGAGGTTTAAGTTTTAATTGGTTTTGACTTTAAAGACTTCCACTGTACTACTTGATAAATGTCTTAGCCGTTATCACTGTGGCGGTAATGCTTTGGTTTTTCGTAGTTGATTTGGAATTTTAATACATATTATCTTGTTTATTTATAATATGTTTTCCAAAAAATGTAGAGGAGGAAGTTAGCGAATTCCTGGGTGTTACAAAGTGGTTACTAGAGCTTAGTTTTCGAAATCAAATAAAAGTTTATTTTGTGGGTACCCTAAGTTTTATTTTGGGAAAGAGGAGTTTCTTATTTTAGGAAGTTAATGGAAGGAAAAATTTTCTAAAAATTTTAATTTTCGAAAATAGAAAGTTTTCAAAAATAAATGTTTTAAAATCATTTACTTATACAGGTATGCAAGGAATTAAGGTATGTATTATGTGTTATTATTTTAATATCATGTGGTGAGATTGGGTAGGAAGTTTGGGCATGTAGGATAGACTTTATTTCTGTTCTTTCATGCATTTAAGTACATGTTTCGGGATGTTGTTTATGTTATGTGATTAGTTATGTGTAAAAGAAATTGAATGTTAGCCACCAGATATTTTTCTTTTAGAACAGTTAGTTTGGTCTTGTTGTGGGAAGGATGGCCCATTAGTTTTAAGTGTTGTGCAGGATGGTGGATAGCATGCCTAGTAAGGATACTCAGATGGGACATTGGAAAAGAAGGACTATGAGAGTCCACCCCAATATGTTTGGAAAATACGAATTTATAGTTGGTACATGAGTACGGTGTTGAAGCAACCACGATGGGACCAACCTAATCATGTGTCCGCTTTAATTGTTTGTTGTTTGCCAAACCTTCCACCCTACCTGGACATTAAGGCGAAGTTCTGTGACTTTCATTTTGCAGGAGGACTTCCAAATTACACCAAGTATAAAGATGCAGTTGATCAATGGGGTTGCGATTGGAGGTATTTGGAAGGTTATATTGCAAGGAAGGAGAAGGAGTTTCAGGAGTTGAATGCAAGTGAGAAGACCCCACCCACACCAAGGCCAAATGATAGGAAGATGATGGGACTGTTGTGAAGGAAACTACTTCTAGTTCTCGAAGTTATAAATTGTAATACTCCATATTTTCACCTATTTTAAGAAATTTATTTTCGTATTTTATACGTATGTTTTAATATTTTTATTGAGAAATTATATTCAATAAGAATATTAAACAAAAGAATTGTAATGAATTTTAATTAAAATAATTATTATGTGTTTTTAAATAATATTTTATGTTTTGTTAAATATTTTGAAAAGTTTCTAAAAATGGAATTTTTAGAGTTTCGTAAATTATTTTAAAACAAGGGCATAAAAGTAATTTAAAACATTAAGGATCTTTCTGGGATTACACCAAATCCTACTTTGGGGCCTATAAATACCCCTTAAAACCCCAATTTTCAAATTTATTTTGCAACTTGGTGATTTAGGATTCCAAAAGTTTAGTGAGAGAAGGAGAGAAAAAAAAAGTTTCGAACAAAAAAAAAATTTGTTCGAAAAAAAAAACTTTCGTTGCTTTTCTCGTCGGAGCCCCGCCGTGCCTTGCCGGAGTCCGCCGCTGCCCTCACCGGCTCCTTTTCTCCCCTTTTGGTATTTTCGAACAACTCTATAAAAATAATATTCTTCTTCTTTTCTTTTTGATTCAATCTTGCAAATTCATGTTTATATTTATGATTATTCATGTTTTATAAGTTTCAATCACGTTTTTATGAAGTTATGTTTTATTTTAAAGCATGAATTTTTTTGTTGTTCATGAAATCTTAGATTAGGGTTTATAATATTATGAAATTCTTGATTTTACGGGTTTTAATGATTTAAACTTCAATATTATGATCATGAATTGTTGTTGGGTGAATTTATGATGATTTATGAAGTTTAGATTGATTTTTAAAGTCTTTAAACATAAATTATATTGCTGTCCAAATTTTATAGTCATGAAAATAAATAGAATAAATATTATGAACAAGTTTTGGTTGATGAAAAATTATTCTAAAGCATAGATTTGTTTCAAAATGATGTTAGTGGATTGTAAAGAGTCTTATGATGAATTTATGATGTTTTTATGAGTTTTTAATGAGTTTTAGATGAATAAACAAAGCTATAAATTTTTATTAACACATGTTTATGCCCAATAAAAATAGTAATATGTAATATAGTAAGTTATAATTGTTTTTAATGCATCTAAGTATTGTATATTGATCTTAGGACATGACTATAGTGTTTTATGATCAAAATATGATATTTAGAAAGATTTTAGAGTGATTTTAAGAAGGTTTACAAAGCTGCGTTTTTTGAAAAATTACCGAAAATCAAGTATTTTGCAATAGAAAAATTAAAGTAAAGTATGGAATTGGATAAAGACCATATAGGGAATGTTTTGGACAAATTTTCAATGAAAAAATTTAGTTTAGAGTTGTTGTAGAACTTAGTCAACAAGGTTTTAATTTAGTTTTCGGTTTTCTCTATGTAAGAAACTTCGAAATAGGTGACTTTTAGGAGTTGTGGCGAATCACCACTACTTTACAAGGTACGTAAGTACTAAAGGCAATTATGAGAATTAGAATACATGCTTGGTTGTTCTTTTATGTTACGTTTTTATGCTTGTTTGGATTGTGAAATTGACATGCATGACAAGTTTTATTAGAAGCATGATTTTATAATATTTTGACATTCCATGTTTTTAGCAATATAAATTCTACAAGATTAAATTGGAATGTTATGATCAGTTTTAAATTGGCCAATAACTTATTGAAGAGGAAAGGAAGTTAATTGAGTTGGTTAGTTGCTTAATCAACCATAAAGGTTGTTTGTGAATTTTATTCACATAGTAAATAGAAGTTAATGAGCAAGTATTTTTATGTATGTTGCCAATCACAGTTTAAAGTGTAGTCAAGGAAAAAGTAAATAGTTAGCACTCACAGTTAATGTGTGGTAAAGGAAGTTCAGTTTAACTAATAGACACACATAAGATTATTTTTAGAATCACTTTAAATCAAAGATACTTAATATGCCTTACTTGACTTGATGCATGCTTTTATGTGATGTTTTATGTGAGTCATGACATTGTTAAACATGTTAATCACGTAAAGTGAAAGATGATTCTCACCAAAACTCTTGGAACGTATATACCTTGAGTATGGACAATGGGGGGGGGGGGGAGTCGTATGGAACAGAGATCTATGACTTCTAATTGGGGTACAAGACGTCGTACTCTTTTATATTTTTAATGCGCTGGAATTCCGTCACTTTTTGTGATATAGGTAATACCTTCTTGGAGTTGCTTTAAGGTTGGTGCCCAATAGGGAGATTTTAAAGGAAAGAAAACCCGTTCGATGTGAATTCCAAAGTTTAAACATAGTAATTAATTTGTTTATGATTGAGTCTATGCACAGGTGAAGAATTGTCAACAGTAAGATGTATGTTTGTTTTATTTTAAGTTATGTTGTTCTTGTTGCATAGTCTTTAGTAGTTATGTACTCAGCTTTGCTGACTGTTTGTTTTGTGTGCATGGTTTTATGTTGGACTAGGCCCTACAATGACCCACTTATTGGTGACTAGGTTTCTTGAATAAGAAAAGCTACAGGTACAAGTGGGTATAAGTCATTTCATGCTGGGCTAGAGTGAGAGTTGTTGCTGTGCAGTGTTTGTAGCTCTTATTTTTATTGCTTATGGAGTGATCTAACTACTGTTATTGGATGTTGTTTTATTTTCAAAATTTCAGTTTTGGTTTTTAAGGGCCATTAAGATGGTTCCGAAGTGTAATAAAGTTTTAAGTTCGTTTTTATGTTGGATGTTGGTTTGATTTTAGTTTTGAGATTGTTTTTGAAGTATAAGTTTTAAATTGGTTTTGGTTTTAAGACTTCTGCTATAGTGCTTTGATAAATGCCTTAGCCGTTATCACGGTGGAGGTAATACTTTGGTTTTTCCTTGTTATTTAGGAGTTTTAATATCTATATATCTTTGATATTTATAATATGTTTTCCGGAAAATCTAGAGTATAAAGTTAGGAATTTCTAGGGTGTTACATTAATCAAAAGATAGCTCGTGCTATGAGATCGAGAATCCAAATCCAGTAATCCCAGTGTATGTAGATTTGGTATCTGATTCAGAGGATGAAGAGGAGCTTGACCTTGAGGAAGATATGGATGAAGATATAGAGGAGGATATTGAAGATGATGTGAAGGATGATCCCGAGTTTATGCCTAAGAAATATGTGATGTCGAAGGACAAAAAGGATAATGTAGTTAATGTTTAGAAGTTTTGTTATAGATATGAGTTAGTTAATATTGTTCAGCATTCTTAATGTTTATATTGTTGGACATTTTAGATTGCTGCTTTCTTACTGAATAAGTGGTAGTGAGCCAAAACGAAGTATTAGGGGGAATTAACCAATAAGAATTCTTATGAGAATGAAATAATAAATGAGTCTGTTCTTTTAGGAAATGAAGCCTCGAGTAAAGTAGAACCAAGGGAATTATTTTTATTTCATTTTTTTGACAAGGGGAATTATTTTTATTTACTATGTGCTTTATTATTGTTTTAATGGTTGTGTAAACAATCAAAACTAGGTGAATCATTCGCTCAAACTTCTTTTGTGAGACGAATTGAAAAAATGTTCTATGTTGTAAGTTTATGTTCTCCTAACTTAGAGTTAGACATAGTTTAACATAAAGGTTTTTCCCCTCAACAGGAGAAATAGGATGGCTGAACGTAACAACAATCAGCTGAATGATGTAGTGACATAATTAGCTACTGTAGTTGAATAGTTCGCTGCTAGAAGAAATGGAAATGGTAATGATCCAGGTGGGGAACTTTTCAAGAAGATTTCTCAAACTAAGCCACCCACTGTAACACCCTAGAATTTCCTAACTTTCTACTCTATATTTTTCCGGAAAACATATTATAAATATTAAAGAATTTTAATTATTAAAACTCCCAATAACGGAAA
Source organism: Suaeda aralocaspica (assembly GCA_016808085.1). Lineage (NCBI taxonomy): Eukaryota > Viridiplantae > Streptophyta > Magnoliopsida > Caryophyllales > Amaranthaceae > Suaeda > Suaeda aralocaspica. The sequence goes on along the minus strand of PYUH01000871.1, from coordinate 177,485 downwards.
AACCAAAGTGTTACCGCCACCGTGTTAACAGCCAAGGCATTTATTAAAATACTACAGCAGAAGTCTTAAAACCAAAAACCAATTTAAAACTAAACTTCAAAATAAATCTCAAAACCAAATTCAAACCAACATCCAAAATAAAAATCAACTTACAGCTTTATTACACTTAGGAACCATTTTAATGGCCCTTAAAAAACAAAACTAGAAACTTTGAACATAAAACAACATCCAAATAAAGGTTAGTACTTCATAAGCAATAAAATCAAAACTACTCAGCAAGCACTCTCACTCCAGTCAAGCATGAAATGACATATGCCCACTTGTACCTATAGCTTTTCTTATTCTAGACAACTACTCACCAACAAGTGCGTCATTGTAGGGCCAAGTCCAAGACAAAGCTATGCACACAAAACAAACAGTCAGCAAAGCTGAGTACATAGCTACTAAAGACTATGCAACAAAACAACATGGACAAAAACATACACACATCTTACCTTTGGCAACTCTTCACCTGTGCATAGACTCAACAACTTAATTATTATATTAAAATTTGGATTCTGCATCGAACAGGTTTCCTTTCCCTTAAAATCGCCCTATTGGGCACCAACTTGGGAACAACTCCAAGAAGGTATTACCTGTGTCACATAAAGTGACGGAATTCCAACGCATTAAAAATATAAAAGAGTACAACGTCCTGTACTCCAACTGGAAGTCATAGATCCCTGTTCCATACGACTCCCCCCATTGTTCATACTCAAGGTATATACGTTGCAATAGTTTTGATGCGAATCCTCTTACACTTTACGTGATTAACCGATTTAACAATTTCATGACTCACATACAACAACACAGAAGAACATGCATCAAGTCAAGCAAGTCATATAAATTATCAGTGATTTAAAGTAATTCAAAAATAATCTCATGTGTGTCCTTTAATTAAGCTGAACTTTCTTTACCATACATCAACTGTGAGTGACTAATTATTTACTTTCTCCATGACCACACATTACAATGTGAGTGGAAACATGTATAAAATAATTGCTCATTAACTCCCTTTAATCATGTGAATAAAAATTAACAAACTACTTTTCTTGTTGATTAAATAACTAACCAACTTTAGTAATTTCCTTCCTTTATTAAATCTTATAAAATTTATATTGCTAACAACATGGAATGTCAAATTAATATAAAATCATACTTTTAATAAAACTTGTTATGCACGTTAATTCATAATCCAAACAAGCATAACAACATATCATAACATAAAGGATCATCCAAGCATGAGTTCTAATTCTTATGTTTGTATTTAGCACTTACGTATCTTGTGATATAGTGGTGATCCGCCACAACTTCTAAAAGTTGACTAATTCGAAGTCTTCTACATAGAGAAAACCGAAACTAAATTAAAACCTTGTTGACTAAGTTCTACAACAACTCTAAACTAACTTTCTATATTGGAAACTTGTCCAAAACATTCCCTATACGGTCTCTATTCAATTCCATACTTCACTTAAATTTTTCTATTGCAAGATTACTTGATTTTCGGGACTTATTTATAATTTATAAAACCTCTAAGTACATTTTATGTCATTTTAGAAAAGTGGATAGAAATTTAAAATAGTCAAAACTCCTTGAAAAATCTCAAAAACAACACAAATCAATCATGCAATGTTTTACTTAACTTATATGATTAATTCATGCTAGTTACATACTTTAAAATCCTAATTATTCACTTTACAAAATCTAACAGCATGTTAAACATGCTTAAAATCACATTTACACTTCATGAAACATACTAAAAATCATATGTAACATTATAGAATTAACATGTGATCATACTAGCATAATATGAACACTTAAAACTTATTTTAACTTGCTTTTATAAAATTTTCAGATTGATTAATTAACTTTAAACTCATGAAAAATTCATAAAAACATCATAAATTCATCGTAAAACTCTTTTACATTCTACTAACATCATTATGAAATCAATCTATGCTTTAGAATAATTTTTCATAAGCCAAAACATGTTCATAATATTTATTCTATAGAATTTCATGATTTCAAAATTTGGACAACAATTTATTTTATGTTTAAAGCCTTTAAAAATCAATCTAAACTTGATAAAATCATCACAAATTCACCCAACAACAATTCATGATCATAATATTGATGTTCAAATCATTAAAACTTATAAAAATCAAGAATTTCATTACTTTATAAACCCCAATCTAAAATTTCATGAACAACAAATTAATTCATGCATTAAAACAAATCATAACTTCATATATGATTGAAACTTATAAAAACATGATTAATCATAAATATAAGCATGAATTTGCAAAATTAAGTCAAAAGAAAGAAGAAGAGATTTTTTTTATAAGTTCGAAAATATACCAAACGAAGGGGAGGAGGGTGGCCAACGGACGAGCGGGCGGCGGCGAGGGCTCCAGCAACACGAACACAACAAAAATTTTTTTCTTTCCCTTCACCAAAACCGAGCAAGTAAAATAAATTTCTTTTTTTTTTAAAAAAAATGTAATAAATTCGTTTATTTACTACTATTTTGACTAAATTCGCTTATTTACTGAAATTATAAATTCGCTGAAAAATGTAATAAATTCATTTATTTATTACTATTTTGAGTAAATTCGTTTATTTACTGAAATTATTGAAAAAATGTAATAAATTCGTTTATTTATTACTATTTGGAGTAAGTTCGCTTATTTACTGATATTATTGAAAAAAATTTAATAAATTCGCTTATTTATTACTATTTTGAGTAAATTCGCTTATTTACTGATATTATTGAAAAAAATGTAATAAATTCGCTTATGTATTACTATTTTGAGTAAATTCGCTTATTTGCTGAAAATATTGACAAAAGCTTACAAGGTGGTCATGAGATAACACCTTATCCTAATGTAATCCACTTTTGGAACATTTGGAATGAAGCATGAGAAAAGGATCATCCTCAAAATCAAATCCAAAGCAAAACAATACAGCAAAACACAACAACCCGCGCCAGCTGTGTAGCGCTGTTGCAGCAACCACGCGGAAGAGGTAGCGCGGCAAGTCCTGTGGCGCTGAGCTTATCAGCGCGACTCCTTTACTCATGCCCTTAGGTCAGCGTGCTACTATTTGCTGTGCTGTGTTGTGGTTGTTTCTTGATTTGCAAATGTTGATGTTGAAATTATGTTGTGCAAGTAGCGAGTTTGGTTTATTAGCGCTTAGGGCGTAGCGCGGTTCGGGTGGTCACGCTGCACTGGTAGCGTGTTCAGCGGAGCGACGCTGAAGCTGCAGCACTGGAACTTCAATCGCGCTATGAGTTTTTTTTTTCAAGCTTACTTTTGAGAACTATGGGATAAATTTGTGCTTACATTAAAGGATTGATTGCTATAATTTATTCAATTTGTAGCCATAAGAATGTTAAGCTTATGACAATTTATATTTGCTCTTAGTTTTATCAAACATGTGTGTTTTTGGCAAATGATTGTCCTAATGATGTTAAAATGAAGTATAATGCTCTATGAATCATTTGAGAATTGTTCTTATACTTTCATTACTCATGTCATGACCCATGTATTTTGACATTTTGAAGAGTAGTAGGCTCTTAATTAGAGAGTGTAGTTGATTAGTCTTAATCAAAACTAGAAAAATACTTTTTAAACAGTTTTAATTATAAAGGCAATGAGCTCTCAATTAATAATCAAAAGTGAAAAAAAATGCTCTTGATTAAATTATTTTATTTATAATCAAAAGTGAAAATAATGCTCTTAATTTAATAAAGAAGAGTAATGGGCTCTTAATCAAAAGTGAAAATTCTCTTGATTAATTTATTTTATGTATAAGAGTAACGTGCTCTTTAATTAATAAAGAAGAGCAATGGGATTTTAATTAATAATCATAGGTGAAAAAAATGTTGTTGATTAATTTTTTATAAGAGTAGCGTGCTCTTAATTTAATTAATAATCAAAAGTGAAAATGCTCTTGAAAATTTTACTTTATTTATAAGAGTAGCGTGCTCTTAATTTAATAAAGAAGCGCAATGTACTCTTAAATTAATAAACAAAAGTGAAAAAAATGCTCTTGATTAATTTATTTTATTTATAAGAGTAACGTGCTCTTAAATTAATAAAGAAGAGCAACGGACTCTTAATAAAAGATACTCTTGCTAAGTTCATAAGCTATCCTAGTTTGTGGATTACAGCAATGTCTTCTCCTAGAAACGAGCAAGATGGAGGGGGGAGAGAGGGAAGAACGGATACCCGTAAGCGTCGTGCTAAAAACTGTTCAAAGAGTAAGAGTCGAGTACCACACCCTTCATGGGAGCCCCCACCTGAGTGGGATAATCGTGTCTTGAAACTTGATCCTGACCATCATATATCTTTTCGAGCATCAAGAGGAATTGTAAGTAATATGTTTTTTTTTTTGGTTTTCTCAATATTTTACGAATTTTAGATGATATATGTAAGTGAAATGTTATAGGTTGATGATGAATTACGAAGATATGATTCCGGGAAGATGCTTGGTAAAATTTATGATACTCTTGATGCAAATACCAAAGAGTTGGTTAAGGTGAGTGGTTTTCAAGACTTCTTAGAATCTTATATAGAGAAAGAGAGATGTAAGATGTCTGCTTGTTTAGTCAGGGGAATGATGGAATGGTTTTGGGATACAACTAAAACCTTTCATTTCCCATGGGGAGAGATGGCTATAACTCCTTTCGATTATGGGATGATTACGGGATTACCCTTGGCGGGTATGGATATCATCCCTAATGAAGGAATGACATGAAAAGAGCCAATGATAGGTGATTTACTTGGGCCAATCTACACTCGATTAAAATTGTATGAGAGAGTTTTCCCTTGGAGTGAATTGTCGGATGGTTTAGCCAATGAAGACATTATGGAAGAAACCACTTCCCTTCAAAGAGCTAGGATCTTTCTTTTATATTTGATTGGTAGTACCTTTTTAACAGACAAAGGGCAACGAATGACCTTTTCTCTTATCTCGTTATTGTAAGATTTGAAAGGAATCAAAGATTATTGCTGGGGGAAAGTGGGTTATGTGCATTTAATATCTGAAATGCGTAAGACATCCCGAGTCATGGATGACCCGCTAAAAAGAGAATGTGTCCCAGCTTCCCTAGGAGGCATTCCTCGAGTTATTGCGGTAACAAACTCTTTTACAATGTGCTTATCCACTTATTTGCATCTTATTTTGCTTTTTTTTCTAACCTTTTCTTTTCAAGTGTGGTACTTTGATTCCCGGTGAGCCGCAGATGGGGAAGACGGCTTAACATTCATCATAAGACAGATGTAATACGCCAATCGATTTATAACCTTCCTGAAGAGCAAGTAAGGACTCATTGTATATATACATTTATATATATTTATAACTACAATAAATGATTTTCAATTTTCTTTCTATTGCAGATTATCTTTCGTCCATGGGATGGGATACCAGATATTAGCCTTGGAGTGCAGGTTTCACCACCACTTGAGGAAGCCAGGATCCTTTTGAAAGGATGTAAGCAACTTGTTTGATTTCTGGGAGAACGTGTTGTTCGTCAAACTTATTCTCCTATTCCTTTAGCTCCCATGGATCCACCTGTTTTCATCTTAGACTCTAGTAAGGTTCCCGCTACCTCTATGGATGATTTTTTGAGAGGACTCACAGCTCGGGAGTTAGTTTTCGCTGGTGTTAATTACAAAAATTGGGTTCAGGCTCGGCTACGTCCTTTTCCAACATTTGTCAGGGTATCTTACCTTTCCTTTCCCTTTTTCACGCATTTGCATTTTAAATATATGTTTATTTGTTTATATGTTATATGTGTAAAGAATGATGATATTGAGGGTTGGCAAGTTCCTGAACGAAATACCAAATACATTGATGGTTTTGGGAATTTGATTGATGACACTGTGCCATTTGCTGAGGAAGAGGAAGAAGATGTTCCTTATATCCCTGAGAATGTCGACATGGTAAGACTTGGGTTTGTCTTTATCTTTACTCGACTCTTATTATTATTATAATTGTCATTTTACATTGTTAATTTTAAATGACTTGTTTAATTGCAGGTGTCTAGGACAACTACCAACAAGGTCATCAAAGTATTGAATGTGTTTTGCACTGCTTATAGGAAGACAAAACATGCTTTTGCGTGCCAGAGCGTCACCATGACTAGGGTAGGTTTTCCTATGTGTTGCCCCTATTTCTAGTTTCATGTCTTTATCACCTATGGGTAATTTTTGTGCATTATTTTCTTTTGTAGGACGTTGTGCCACGTATACAACACACGAGACATTTCGTCCTCCTCGTCCTCCGGGTGGCCATTACAGGCGTCCCCCTTTTACGGAAGGTCCGACTAGTGGTCAACAAATGCGGCCTCCGATCCTTGAACATGAAAATAGAGCTCAAGAGGAGCCTAATAGAGACGAGGGAGGAAGTAGTCAACAAGTCAACCCGCAACAAGGATATGATCCTTATGCTGGCTATTATAACCATGGTCAAGGTGGCGGGTGGTCCCAAGCTCAAGAATGGGATTATTATGGTGGAGGCCAAGGGCCATATCCAAGAGTTCCTTATGAGATGGGGCGATTTTCGTCGTATGAACCACCAAGGATTAACATTCAAATGCAGCAGGAGGATCGAAGACATTCTACTAATTCTTATACTCCTCGCATTGGTGCTATGCATTATTTCTTTGACTATGGGCCACCACAGTAGCTTTTGGTGGCATGTAATTTGTTGACATTTGTATTCGTAGTTTAACTCAAACTTAATTTTCTGTTTGTTTTATCTCATTTTAGCCTTAATATTTTGTAATCATGGATTTATAAACATATTTAAGCCTTCTGCTTTTTATGCTAATATTTAGTTTTTTGTAAAGTGTTGGAGGATTAATCCAACTTACTCCTGAAAAATAATCACCAAAATTAGTTAGTAGGGAAGGGGGGCATATCTCATTTTCCTTAAATAAATATGATTTGAAAAGTTAATTTTAAAGAAGTTCAAGAAATAAAATCGCCCAACATAATTAAAGAATGGAAAGAATCTCGCAAATGGGCTGATTATGGAAGTTTTATGCAACGCAGGAGGATTTGGGACGCTGCAATTGTAGCGCTATCAAAATTGTCGCGCTAGGCGCGTAGCGTGACTAGTGTTGCCACGCTGCTGTCGTAGCGTTGTAAACCTTGTCACGCTGTCACGTCAGCTCGACTAAAACTAAAACGCTGCTTTATTTCTCATTATTTCCCAAAACGAATTTAAGGAAGTTGCATAGTGACCATCTTGGTTAAATATATGAACGAACAATTATACATTCATCAAACAAAATCCCTTACAAAAGTTTTCTTTGTTAGAGAGAAAAGGAGATAAAGAATGTCTCAAAACTTCATTCGTGAGTTAAACCGTTGGATTTCTTCTTTGTCTGTAGAGGAACGCCTTGAATTCAATGCTTATCATGTGGATGCTTTGTTTTCTTTGAGGCAAGCTCGTATCAATTGGGATTTCCCTCATGCCGCCATTAATTTTTGGGATCCTCAATTCCATGTTTTTACCTTTGCCAACAATGAATTGACCCCCATTCCGGAAGAATTTAGCGCGATTGTTGGTTTTCCAGTGGAAGCTCTTCCGGCTGTACCTAACCTTCAACAAGGGTTTGGTAAGGACTTTCAGAGACTACTTGGACTAACTAAGTTCGAGACCAAGGAAATTCTCAATGGCCAACACTGTGATCTTTTGAAAATTATTGCAAGATTTTCCTCTCCTTCAGACAACTTAACAATACAAAGGTACAAAAGACGTGCTTTATGCTTATGTTTGCTATTAGGATATTTATTTGTTAATGATGGAGGAAATATGGGAAATGCTTCACTAATTGCAATTGTTGAGCAAATCGAAGGTGATCGTACTCCTATGCCTATGGTGATTGGTGAGACCGTCATAGCATTAGACGCATGTAAAGCGGATCCCATCATTGCACTTTTCGGGAAGCCCTTTATTGCTTCAGGTAATATTCTAAACTTGGGCTAAAATATTAATTAGAATAGATGAATTTTTATGAATTTGCGAAAGGAAAAAAGATTTTTCGTAGTTGGAATCGTAGCGTCAGTAGTAAATTAACGCTACTAGCCATAGCGTGACTAATTCTGTGACGCTACACGTGTAGCGCTGTAGTATCTATCGCGCTGACACTGTAGCACTGTTTGTTTTGCAATGCTCGACTCTTAGTGTAGTAGAATTTACAGCGCCCCTGTTTGTCTTTCATAATGTCTAGTTTTTTCGTAATTTCAAACCATAATTATTCAATGCTATGTAACAATCTTGGATCGTCATTTATTTCTTTATTTAATTAATGCAGATTTGGCTTAGTGAGCGCCTTAAGACCATCGAACAACCCCTTAATGCTATGAAATACAACCTCAAATCATTTACTATGAGGAGGAATTTGTTCCCAAGGAAAACTCTAGCGGAGTGGATGTCAATTATGTCTCATGGAGGTCTTTCAATTAGATGTGTCATTCCATGGTGGTTTATCAAAGGAGATGGTCGTAAGTCATGAGTCGACACCATATGTGCGCCTTCTTGGTTTGAGGAAATTTACTTATTTCTTTTCGACCCGTCTTTTGGGGCAATATGGTGTGAAACAAAGTATCCCTAGCCTTGACACTGACCCCCCAACTTACTTGGAACTTCGGAGCCCTGCCATTAANTGCCATTACCGCATGGACAAAGTATTGGGCCAATCGTCCACGGTGGGCTTTTCCGAGGAATGGTTGTTCTACTCAACTATCACAAAGTTACAAGGATTGGATGCTTACTAAGAGTAAAGAGGAGAGGGATAAGGCCCGGGGCCTTGAAGCTACTAAAAGGTCCAAAGGCCCACAGGTCTATAAGGATCCAAAAAATAGGATTGTAATGGGAGAGGGAAAGAATAAGACTTCTTTAAAGAGAAAGAATGAAGCTGGATCTGTTTTTGATAGGCTAGGTCCAAGAAATAAGAAAAACGCTCCTTCCTTACCTAGGGTCAAAATTGGACAACCAAAGTTAAATGAAAAGACCCAAAAAAACTATAGAAGGTAAGAAGAAAAGAAAGATGGTATGGACTCGTAAAGAGAGCAAGCCCAAACCTATGGAGAAGCACTTTGATGAAGGTTCCTCTACAGAAGTAAATAATGAAGAAAAGCTCAAAGATAATCCTAATGGGATGGAGGAAGATCCGGAAGTAGATGAAGACCCAAAGCATGCTCGTAAGTAAAAGGAAAAGTAGCGTTTGACTTTATTTATTTTATTGTTTTCAATAAAGTGCATGTGCACTACTAGCGTAGACTTTAAAGTAGTCCCCTTTGTTTTGATGATTTCAATTATGCAACTCTTAAAACATTAATGAAGGACAATATTAATTTTTATTCTACATGCAAACAAACTTTAGTTATTTACATTAGAAGTTATTGATAATTCATCCAATAAAAACTAATTATGTATTTAAATGGGCCGAACTTAAAATAAGTTGCCTACATATCCAAAAGGAATCAGGCCGTGCGTAGTTCTAATTATTATATATATATTTTATCGGAAAGACTTAAATGAGCCTTTTATCGAACCTTCGTGGGTCCTTAAAATCATGTGAAACCTTTAAATGAGGTCTTTCATAATTCAATAGTTTAATCAAACACAGATATTCACTGAACCTATTGAAATGTAACATGCATTCAGCGCAGTTGAAATTTTAACGCTGGGGTTGTAGCGCCACAGAATAAATAACGCTACACGGTGCAGCGTGGTTACTCTCGTCGCGCTGACATGGCAGCGCAGTTAGCATTGTTACGCTGCAATTAAGGTCAGCGCGGTTGAATTTTCAGCGCTGCCCCTTTCTTATTTATTTAATTACTTTTATTATATATAGCTTTTGGTTTTGTATAGAATGGGTTACGATGCTTTTCCTTTTCTCGATTTGCTCATTTTACATGATAATATGAGCCAAATTGGGCCCATATGTTGTAGGACTTAGTGTGAGTCCATTATGGTCTTGCAATTTTAGGCGTAAAATTTCTTCAATTGGTCCAAATTAGTTAATTGAGTAAATTCAGCCCCATCTATGTCAATTAGTTTTACCGCACCGCCTGATAGGATTTTCTTAACAATATACGCCCCCGTCCAATTGGGTCAGAATTTCCCTCTTGGATCGGTGGGTGGGGCTTGTACTTCTTTTAGAACTAAATCTCCTTCATTAATGTTTCTTGGCTTAACTCTTTTATTAAAATGTTTTAAAATCCGTCTTTGATATATTTGTACGTGATGCAAAGCTTTTAATCTTCGTTCATCTAAGAGAATAAGTTCCTCATACCTTGCCCGAACCCATTCAGCTTCAGGTATTTCACTTTCTAGGACTATGCGAAGAGAGGGTATTTCCAACTCAACAGGTTGAACTGCTTCCATACCATACACTAAGGAGTAAGGGGTGGCTCCTGTGGACGTTCGTATGGAAGTTTGATATCCCCATAGAGCAAAGTGAAGTTTATGAGGCCAATCTTTATAATGTTCGACCATCTTTTTTATGATGACAACAACATTTTTGTTTGCAGCCTCTACTGCTCCATTCGTTTGGGGTCTATAAGGGGAAGAGTGCCTATGTTGTACTTTGTATCGTTGTAAGAGATCAATTACTTCTCCCTTAAAATGAGATCCATTGTCACTAATGAGTTCATGTGGGACTCCGTAACCATAAAAGATGTTTTGTTCAATGAATTTGGCCACATGTTTAGCGGTTATTTTGATATATGAGGCTGCCTCAACCCACTTTGTGAAGTATTCAACGGCGACCAAAACAAACGTGTGTCCTCCAACACCACTGGGAGTTATTTTCCCGACTATATCAATACCCCAAGTGGAGAATGGCCACGGTGAAGTATAATTGTATAGCTCTACTAGAGGTAAGTGTGNGCCACGGTGAAGTATAATTGTATAGCTCTACAGGAGGTAAATGTTGTAAATTAGCAAATATTTGGCATTTAGGACATGTTTTTACATAGTTGCAGCAATCATCTTCCATTGTCGTCCAATAATATCCTAAGCGTGTTATCTTTTTTGGTAACATCTTACCATTCATGTGGGGACCGCAGACGCCATTATGGGTGTCTTCCATAAGTCGATTGGCTCGTGTTTTGTCAACACATAGCAAATTAAGCCCTTTTGAGGTCTTTTTATACAATCTACCCTGAATTTCGATATATTGGGAAGACAATAATCTTATTGCCCTTTGAGTTCAAGGCTTGAATTCCATAGGAATTCTCCTTTTACTTTGTAATTGAGGACATCTTGATACCACGGAACTTCGTTCTCATCATCATGGGCATCTTCAATAGCGTTACAATAGGCAGGTTCTTGCCTCCTTTCAACGCGTAAAGTTATCGATGCTAGGTTATGTGGGATATTTATCATTGATGATAATTTAGCAAGGGCGTCGGTGAATTGGTTATCATCCCTATGGAGGTATTGGTACTGGATATCATCGAAGTTTTGAATTATGGTGTCTAAGTGTGTTTGATAGAGTGCTAGGCTAGCACTTCTAGTTTCCACTTTCCAGACACATGATTTATGATGAGTGATGAGTCTCCAAATACTTTTTGTCTTTTAATCCCTAAACTTACTGCTGCCTCTAATCCAACAATGCATGCCTCGTATTCAGCTGCATTATTAGTGACTTCGAAGTCTAATTTGACTGATATCGGAACATGTGCACCATCTTGATTAACTAGAAGAACCCCTACTCCGCACCCCTTTTGGTTAGAAGCGCTGTCAAAGTAGAGGGCCCAACTATCGTCTTCCGTCATTAAGAGGCCTTCATCTGGGAAGTTATATGCTTCCGTCTTTTCCTCGTTAGGAGTGAACTCAGCCAAGAAATCTAACACTGCTCGTCCTTTAATTGTTTTTGAAGGGACAAATTGAAGGTCAAATGCGGCCAACATAACAAGCCACTTCAAGAGGCGACCATTTAGTGCTGGCTTGCCAAAAAGGTATTTTAATGGGTCCAAATGGGACACAACATGGACAGAATGGGAAAGCAAGTAATGCCTAAGCTTTTTAGATGCCCATACCAAGGCCAAGCAAGTTTTCTCCAACTGTGAATACCGAGTTTCATATTGGATGAACTTTTTACTTAAGTAATATATAGCCTTTTCTTCTCCATTTATTTCTTGCGCGAGCATGGCTTCGGCAGCAGTTTCAGTGATAGTTAAATATAGACTTAGAGTGACTCCAGGTATTGGTGGTACAAGTATCGGAGGCTTGAGAAGATATTCTTTTATTTTTTCTAAAGCCTCTTGACATTTGTCATCCCATTCCACCTTTTCTTCTTTCTTCAATTTCTTGAAGATGGGCTCACAAACCATAGTTAATTTTGATATGAATCGACTAATATATTGGAGCCTACCTAAGAATCCTCGGATTTATTTTTCATTTATAGGGGAAGGCATATCTAGTATAGCTTTGATTTTAGATGGATCAATTTCTATACCCCGCGTGCTAACTACGTATCCAAGCAACTTTCCAAATGTTACTCCGAAGGCACATTTTTCCGGATTCAGCCTCATATTATATTTTCTTAGTCTAGTAAAGAATTTCCTTAGGGCAGGAATGTGCCCTTGTCGGTCTTTTGATTTTACAATCATGTCATCTACATAGACCTCTACTTCCTTATGCATTATATCATGAAGCAATGTAGTAGCAGTCCTTTGATAGGTTGCTCCAGCGTTTTTAAGTCTAAAAGGCATTACTTTGTAACAGAAAGTTCCCCATTCGGTAATGAATTTGGTTTTTTCCATGTCTTCCGCAGCCATTTGTACTTGGTTGTAACCTGCATAGCCATCCATGAACGAAAGGAGTTCATGAATAGCCGTGTTGTCTACAAGGAGATCAATGCGTGGTAGTGGAAAATCATCTTTAGTACTAGCTTTGTTTAAGTCCCGAAAATCTACACACATTCTCATACGCCCGTCCTTTTTCGGGACTGGAACAACATTAGCTACCCATTATGGGTATTTTGAAACACGTATAAAGCCCACATCTAATTGTTTGATAATTTCCTCTTTGACGTTGAGGGCAACGTCAGGCTTCATACGTCTTAACTTTTGTTTGACGGGTTTAATTGTTGGATTGAGCGGAATTTTGTGTTCCGCAATTTCACGATCTATGCTAGGCATATCTTTGTCGGACCAAGCAAAAACATCACTAAATTCTTTGACCGTGTTTATTAAGTTTGTGCGCTCTTATAAATTAAGAGTTAAGCCAATTTTTAGTTCTTTTATATCTTGTTCATTACCGATATTAATGGATTCAGTTTCTTCTATTACAGGCGTGCGATTTTCAAATTCTTCCATGAACTTTATTATCTCAACAGGTTTATCATTAGTTGATTTTTCAGCTGAATTAATTATTGCAAGACAATTATAAGGGGAGTGGGGAGAAGAGCACGAATAAGCAATAGTTGCATAATTATTGAAATCATCAAGGAGTACATCAAAGAGGGACTCAATTCCTTTAGAGCTTAAATCTAAATTAGGAACGGGAGGAATCGAAGGAACAGATATAGCTAGATTGCCAATATTATCTTTGGATTCGGACTCAAAATCAGCCTCAGACTCAGACTTAGAATCTTCGAACACTTGTCCCTCCCCGGTTGAGATAGTAATTTTGGCCCCTTTTGTGTTGATCCACTTCAAGGTCTTTCTCCATCCGCGCTCGACATTCTCTGAAAGGTTCTTCTATGGGCGCCAAGATACATAGATTTTACAGCTTCCTTTTTAAGGTTGTTATACAACAGGCATAAAAATTGCTTCAAAGGATGCCAAATAACATGTCTTTTATAGCTGTTATTTAATAGGAGCTGTTAAAATCTATTAAAAGTGGCGCCAAATAACACATCTTTTATAGCTGTTATTTAATAAAAGATGTTAAAAGCTTTGGACATATAACAACGCCTATTTTTCAACAGCTATTAAAACCTCCAATATTATTTTAAAAAATCCACAAAAATATTACCATTTTTGTCGAAAGCTTCAACAATAGCTGTTATATATTTCAAATAGATCCTTTACGCAAAATGTATTCCATTGTGGAGATACTCGAGAACTAGTTCACTTTTTTTCAAAATATATACATAGTTATTAACATATACATCCATATGATCAAAAAGAAAACATGTCAAAATAACAAAGTCGACTACAAAATGTTTCATTTGTTCTAACTTGAACATGCAAGATAGCTACATGTGTTGAAAAACATGACGCATTCACTCAACTCTAACTTCATCAATTTGAGTTTGATCGTAGCTTGAAAATTGGCAATCCGAAAAATACTGCATAACACATGTTTAAATTAGAAAAAAGTTAGAACATTAATTATTATTTTGCTTTTAAAAAGAGGAAGATAACATGCAAGTAATATATTAAACTCATGTTGTAAAGGTAAAGGGTTCAATGAGTAGAATGGTAGGGGGTACAATGAGCAGAAATTTCGGCAGCATAACAACTGTATATGGACATTTCCCATAAATAAACCATGAGTTATGGTTATTTAGCCACCTGCACTAAACTTTGGAAGACTCAAGGTCTTGGCAATATCTAGCAAAACCAACATTTTCAATCTTGCTTTCCGACAAAAGCATCATTTCAGAATTGGAAAGAAAAGGGAGCTAACGCAAGTGAATACACATTCAAATAATTTCTATTTTTGTAAAGGGGTAAAAGGAGGAAATGGGACTTACACTTTCAGGGATCTTTGTGCGTTTGTGTGCGATGATCTCTTTCATGTATCGCATGACATAATAGCCACAATCAACTCCATTTGCTTGCCGAGGACACTACATAAGTAATAAAATAAACAAATATAAATGTTCATTCATATGAGTGTTTCAAAATTGAATAATAAGGTAGCTAGCTAGGTTATGTATTAACCATACTTTTATTGAAAGCCATTTCGTATCCATCTTCAATTTTATAGCAATCTCCATTTCACTTCGATATTGAAAAAGAGCTCTAAAGGGATTGAAATTGAAAATAAGTTGCTTATTTGAGACTAAATATAAATATCGATTGATAAAAGGAATAAGGATCCTCTGTAGCACTAAATTTAGCATGTTCAAAATTAATTACTCACATGTCAACAATTTCACGTAAATCCTCTCTGACACCTTTCGATATTCCAATTTCACCTTGATTGTGCAAGGAATCAAATTAGTATACGATGTTGTTGAAAGGGTCGATAGCACTCAATATCCAATGCATCCTACACAACAGACATTAAACCATGCAAGACATAAGCTACTAAAAATCCCACCTTTTCTTCACATAAATAACTATGGTACGGCATAGAAAACCTACGATTAAAAGGGTACAATAAGATATAGATAAGAATTACCCGGCATTATATGGAGCAAGGAAGATTTTTCCTTTCGTTGCATTGATTTTCAAAACATCAACTATATACTGAGATCGACTTTTTGTCATCCTTGACCTTCTTCATGTTTTCCTTTTGTACCTTGATCGTCGGTGAAATCCCAGATGGACATAGAAATCCAAATAATTACTCCTATATCCTTAATTACAATTACGGAAACCCTAAAACATGTGAATCAATTACTCCTACATCCTTAATTCCCACAAATTGTTGGCCTAATTTAAATCCTAAATTCAGGAATATTAATTCAGAAAATTCATTAGTAATTCGAGCTGTAAAAGAAGATCAAAAATTTACTTCAATGCTTATGATAAAATGCAGGGGAATGTGATCAGCTTTAATGGGCAAATTAGAAACTTTGAAGAGGTGACAACAAATGCTGATACTTGTTTAAATTTGATCCTCAATGTGGCAACGCTATATATCTTACAGCTTCTTGAAGGTTTATTCCTACCAATTACTTTATTTCATTAAGTTTTATGTGGATATATTTTAAGTATAGGAGAAGCTTCAAAAGTTCATTTAAAATAATCTTTCTTATGACAAAGAGGTATTTTGGCTTCATATCCCACACGATCGAATTACACTAAAACGGATTAAATGTTGTTCGTAAAATGTGTTCAGTCATCTACTCTTCTGACCTTAATTTTAGCCTCCTGATACAATTTAATGATTTGGAAAGCCAATTGAAAAGTCAACGAGCAAAGATACTTGCTGACTATTTGTTTCTGATTGCTGTTGGAAACAATGACTATTTATTGAATTATTTCTTGCAATTGACTCAATCTCCTCAAGAATTTGCTGCAAGACTCATCTCTACTTATAATTCAAATTTATTTTTCATAATCAAGGTTAGTCAATTTTTCTCACCATAGTCAAATTTATTTTTCATAATTCAATCAACTGATTCTGAGACTATAACATAGTGTATTATTAAGCAGTTTATTCTGCAGTTTACTTTGATTCTTCTGTAGTTTCTTCTTCTAAGCTTGTTCTTGTTGTTGGTGGCACCATTATTCTAACAACTACAAAATCTAGTGAGTTTGTCCACCATTATTCAGGTAGTTACTACTAAACCATTATTTAGGTAGCATAAATTGATTATTAATTTATCATCCTAATTGTTGAACTCAAATCAAATCAAATCAAAATCAAACCCAATTGCTCAAACAATCAATTAAATCTGAAGTCCAATAAAAAAAAAGCATCAAAAACTAATTTAATCAGTAAACATGCAGCCCCGTTTTTGCAACTCTAACCCACAAATTGAAGCCCTTAATTTCCACAAAGCTCGCCCAAAATCAAAATCAAAACCACAATTCATAACAAGCAATAATTTATACCAATCATCATATTAACCAAATTCATATTGAAGTACTTTAATGCGGTAAATGAAATCAAAATTTACCTCTACTTGTTGATTTAATGCAGTAAATGATTTTAGTCGTCGAAAATTGCCGCCGGAGATTAAAACTGCTGCCGAGAGCTTTGTCAGAATTTTGCAAATTGCTGCCAGAGATTTTACACCAGATTTAATCTAGAATTTTGTCGGGAGCTTGAGGGTTTTTGTGAGGCGGTTTGTTTGACTGTTTAAGTCAGTTCGTGTTTTTGTGAGGCGCATGAAGAAGACTTCGTTTTTTTTTATTTTTTAAGTGTTTTAAATATTGTTTTTATGGCGGTTGTAAACTAACCGATATAATAAGTTTTGCTGCTTTGGATTTTTATTGTTTTTACGGCGGTTGAAATTAAACCGCTATAATAACTGTGTTTTTGTTTGAGATTTAACAGCTGTTGCCAATTAACCGCTATAATATGCCTTTTTCTTTAGCTTTTTATGGCTGTTGTTAATTAACCACTATAAAAACTTAGCCAACCCACTTTTAATAGCGGTTATGAGGATAACCGCTGTTAATTGACAGCTAAAAAAGATCAATTTTGTTGTAGTGAGACCAAGGGCCCATTTGTCTAAACACTCTGGTTTGGAGTATTCGATGGGAATAGAGTATTGTGCTCTCTCCTCTAGAAAGTAGCAATCATGAAATATTTCAAATCCAGGAATTTGTTTCCCGTTTTGAACCAAGGGTTCAGGGAAGCCATAATAGGGGTAATTATCCCCTTCCTTTATAAACTGCCCGTTTAGAGTAAGCCGATAGGAAGGGATAGAGGTAGTAATTCCCCTTTTGGCGTTGGCCTTTCGAGTCACTTCTTCAACCATGTATCTTTTTAGTTCTCTTTTATTGGTTCATACCCCAAACCGAAGAGGTTAGGTGTGGCTTTGACTTTAGGGAGATGAGTGATCTCCCTTCCTCCTTTTGCTCCTAAAGGCATGCAAGGAAAATAACCATTTTTTAACATGATAGCGTTCACTATCACACTAGCATGGGGATCAAGTTGTAAGTCTTCTGATTCAATGAGAGCGATTTCTTTGGGCACAAATCCCCACAAATCTTCCACATCTTGATCATGGGATATTTTTAGCAGGGATTGATCCTCCATGGCTACTCTGATTGGAGAAACATTAATGGTTATAGGCACGCCTTCATGTATGAGCTTGACCTTTTGATGGAGCGATGAAGGCACCGCACCAAGCATGTGGAGCCATGGGCGTCCTAGAAGCAAATTGAAGGATGATTTTACATCGATGACATGAAATTCAACTTTCTTCCTTATTCCACCGGTGGACATATCAAGAGTTATGACTCCTAAGACCTCTCGTCTCGTGTTATCATAAGCTCTTACTCCTTGCAGTGATGGGGAAAATGCTTCTTTTTCTATGCCAAGATGCTTGGTAGTTCTTAATGGGCAGACATTGACCGCAGATCCATTATCGACTAACGTCAAGGGGACATTTTTATTCAATATCCCAGTAGTTAGGTAAAGGACCTTGTTATGAGTAGTACCTTCTGGGGCGGAGATCCTCTTTAGAAAATTCAATCATTTTCTTTAGTCTAGTTGACAAGAGACTTAATAGATTTTTAGGGGTAGTGTCAGGAGAAACATTTAATGCATTAAGTCCATTCAGTACAGCTACCCTATGATCACGAGAAGAAGCTAATAATTACCAAATGGTTACGCAGCTTTAGTCTTTTGCATTTGCTTAATGAGAGGATTATCATTGCTCTCACTAGAATTTTGGGCTTGTGATGAGCCAGTATTTGTTTGGACTGGAATTGAGTCTTTGTTGACTTGGACCTGAGATGGGCCTTTGTCATTATCAGGTTGATAAGCTCGTCCAGAACGAGTAAGATGCTGAACATTAGACACAACTTCTGTAGGATCTTGATACCAATCACTTTTTATAATTTCTGGATTAAGCCTGAGAGTTGTGTTGGCATTGAGGTTGGTGATATAAGTATCCTCAACATTATCGTCCCATATGCCACATACATGATCGTGTAAGCCTAATACTTCCTCCATTGCATTATCATTATTGGAAGTGATAAATTTAGAAGGATCAAAATTATCGCTAACACAATCAATGGCCAGAATAGACGATCCACCAAAAGGATTGGTGATATTATTCGGCTTGGGAGGTAAAGGTAAACGCCCGTCTTCAACCATGTCTTGAATGACATGTTTGAGGACCCAACATTGTTCAGTATCATGCCCTTTTCCTCTATGGTATTTGCACCATGAATTAGCATTCCATTTTGGGCTTCTCTTGTCCTCTGGTGGGTCAGGAGTTGGCCTAATTGGATGTAAAGCATTTTGGCTTTGAAGTCTGTCAAGAGCTTGAGAATAAGTCATGCTGATAGGAGTGAATCTTCTATCTCGAGGCCATCTCTTTATTTTTGATGGACTTGAACGAGAAGCTTCTAAAGCATTGACTTCATTATTTTTGGAAGATTCACCCTTTTTATAGGTGTAGTTCCCCTTATAAGCCTGGGGCTTCGACTGCTTTTCAATAAATCATTCTCAATTTTGATCCCGACATCATACACTCGTTTGAAAGAGTCGAAGCCTTGATATTTGAAGTTTACTTGATAAGGCTCGGACAGGTTGTCTACAAACCTTTCTACTAATTCAGTATCGGATGGTTTTTGGACCAAGTGGGTCATCTTTTCCCTATAACGAGTGAAGAAGGTAGTGAACCCTTCATCAGCTCCTTGTTTTAACACTTTGAGTTCTCGGAGTGTGACTTGGAATTCCATGTTATCTTTGTATTGATCAATGAATTCCTTAATAACAGTATCCTAAGTTGAAACCCGATCTGTGCTAAGAGAGTAGAACAACTTATGTGGAATGGGTTCTAAAGAAAGAGGGAAGATCACTGGATAGAATACAGGATCAACCTTTTTGATGGTCATGGACCCAATAAATCTCTTAAGGTGATTGACTGGATTACCAGTCACCTTGAACTTTGGAAGAGTAGAAGGATCGAACTTCTCAAGGAGAACAGCCTTAGTATTTGGGATGTTGGCGGCCTCAAATTGATATGATTTGCCACCCATTGAAGAACGATGAATGAGATTTTCAATCTCTTTCTTTTTCCTCCTTTGCTCCTCTTGCCTTTTGGCTTCCATTTCAGCCAAATGTTTCTTTTCAGCAGCACGTTCATCTTCAATTTCAGCAAGGAGTATTTTTTCTACTTCTCGTTCAGCCTCCATCTTATTAAGACGCATCATGAGAGCATTCAATGTAGCATTCATATTTTCTTCTTCACCCATACTTGGACTTGGAGAGGACGGAACGGAACTTGAGGAACAAATTGGAGAATTTAGAGTAATAAACCCGAAATCTTCACAAATATCCTCTAAGGAATTTGAGATGAATGATGATTGTTCGTCACTACCTAACCTTTGTAAACGCTGATCTGGATCGCGACACCAAGCAGTTGAACCAACCCTTTACGATAAAAAATTTTCAAGCCATTTAGAAAAATATTTATTTCCATTTTTTGAAAAAAAACAAAGAAATAATTAAGTAGTGTTAACAATGATTAATTCAAACAAAACCAGTATTAAATTTGAAAATAAACTAATTAAATTCTACAAAAAAGAACTGAATTAGTAAATCCTCGAAATATTCAAATTATGTCAATAATCTTAACAAATAAATGTTTGAAATGATTGATACGATTTAAATTTCTTGGTGAATAATGAAAGTATCAAGTTAGTCTTAAAAAAATGATTTTATTCCTAACATGACGTTATTAACAATCCTTTTATTTAATGATTTTCCAAAATAATTTCTAAATAGACAACATTAATAGTATGTTATATAAGAACAGAATAATGCTCATGAAGTCTTTGTAAGGAAATGATATTAGTGAATCATTTAATTTGAAGCAAGTTAATAAAATCTTTTAATAAATAAATGCAAGATCCTAAAGTCTCCTAAACAACATGAAGAATAAAATAACAACATAAAGAAAAGTAAAAAAAAGAAATATAATCATGAAAAAAGAAAAGAATATAAAAAAATCGAAATACAAGCAATGAGGTTCCCTAAACCAAGGTTTTATGTCCTCTAGGGTTAAGCTCTAAAGGTCAATCCAAAGTGTCCTACATCTAAGGAGTGTGCTCCAACACTTTGCAGTGTGATAACCGTTAGATATGGAGTGTCTCCCCTCCAAGTACCATGGGCAACTTGGAATCGATGTAGTTGGGATAAGGTTGCGTTTTTCTCGGTTGCTTAGAGACCATGGGCCCCACCAAGTCAACGGTTCCTTCCCGAAATTTAATGTTATTATGGTGATCCTAAGGCATGTTTCAAACACATGGAAGCCAAGTGTTTGTCACATGTATGCAATATGCCTAAAAAAATGCAATTTGTTCTAAATATATTAAGTGTATGATTAAGAGAAAATTTTCAAGTCTCACCCTCTTTTAGCCCCAGCGAAGTCGCCACTG
Organism: Suaeda aralocaspica; assembly: GCA_016808085.1. NCBI lineage: Eukaryota > Viridiplantae > Streptophyta > Magnoliopsida > Caryophyllales > Amaranthaceae > Suaeda > Suaeda aralocaspica. The sequence continues at coordinate 156,174 of PYUH01000871.1, read as the reverse complement.
TAGGGGCCCCATATTTTTGGGTCCCAAATTTTTTTGGTCACCTTTCCCAAACCATCCGTAGGTCAAGTTAGACCTAAAAAATTGGCTTAAGGAAAGGTGAAACGAATTAATTAGACCTTTTCTTTCAACTGAAATGGAGCGCTGGAACATGTACCACGCTAAAGGCGTAGCGCTTCAAGGTTTCTCACGCTGACCCTGCAGGGTTACAAGTTCTGTGACGCTACAATGTCAACGTAGGAAGGTCTGTAACGCTACGAAGGTAGCGTAGTTAACTTCCCAGCGCTGCTCTTTTTTCCTTTTTTTTCCTTCTTTTCAACAGAAATGGAGCGCTGGAACTTGTACCACGCTACAGGTGTAGCGCTACAAGATTTCCCACACTGACCCTACAGTGTCACAAGTTCTGTGACGCTACAGTGTCAGCGCGGGAAGTTTTGTAACGCTACAAAGGTAGCGTAGTTAGCTTTCCAGCGCTGCTCCTTTTTTTCTTTTAAACCCAATTGTAAATCATTTTTCTTGGGAGAAAANCATTTTATTTGGGAGAAACTTCAATACAGATATCAAACATGCTAATAAGAAGTCGCCAATGAGTTTTAGGAACTAAACTCATAAACCGTGTATTTAGACTAGATACGAATGGGACTCGAATAAGGGACGTTTGTCTAAATTGCACGGAAATCCTCTCCGATCCCATGGGGATGACTCCATGTTGTGGTCGGGCGAACCAAAGATTGGATTCGGGGGCGAAGGTACTAACATGACGGAGTGCGTCGGGTCCCATAGGTGGCCATTACTAGTTTCGTCTTAACCATACAGAAATTATATTTAGAATCACACAAAATTATCAATTTACAAGATTAACAAAAAAAAAGCATTAAATTATTAGTGATAACACAAAAAAACTAATTAATTTAACTCAAATTATTATTAAAATTGATTTAGGGAGCCTAACATGATTAGATTTGTCCGAAAGAATTATCTTGGTTAAGCGTTGCAAACAATCAATTTAAGTCCTTTAACAATAATAAGGTGATAAAGCAGTAAATAAATAGTTAAACGACAACTTAAAAGTCCACAACATGATTTTTAGGGCTCTCAGGAAACGTACCACTTCTCCTTTGAAGATTGTCTTCGTCGAGTATTAATTTGGGCGGAGTTTCGAATTATAGTTTCGATATTATTAAAATTTGTAGCCACTTTTTAGTAAAATAAATAGTAAATAAATAATAAATAATTATTATAAAAAAATAAGGTTGTTAAAAGCAATAATCGGATTATTTAAGTATGAGGGAGAGAGTGAGTAAAAAAAGGTATTGAGAAATGAAGGAAATGAAGGTTTTTATAACAGCGTGGGAACCCTAATCGCGCTGGGCTGCTAGCGCGGTACGCCGAATCGCGCTGACCCAGTAGCGCATGAAACCCTACAACGCTACTAGGGTAGCGCTGTTAACTTAGTCACGCTGAGCTGTCAGCGTGACTAAATTAAGCGCGCTACGTTTTTTTTAAAGATCTTTTTTTATTTATTTATTTATTTTATTTATTTTATTTATTTTATTTATTTTATTTTTATTTATTTATTTATTTATTTAATTATTATTATTATTATTATTATTATTATTATTATTATTATTATTATTATTATTATTATTATTATTATTATCATCATCATCATTTCATTTATTTAAAATAATAAAAGAGGCATTGGGATAAAAAGGTCCGTTAAATAAGAATCGAAATTTTATAATATCCGATATTTATTTTTATGCCCAAGTATACTCGATTATCCAATCTTCTAGAGAAATGAGTTTTTTAATCATCATAGAGTCATGCCGCGGGATAGGGGGACTAAATTAGGTGTCTACAGTTTCAGATCCTCACATTTCTGTGGTACACACCACCTTCCTTTATACCTTAAGATTCCATCCTCATGGATCTTAAAGTCCATAGCTTTTCCAGCTTTTAATTTTTTCTTAATTTTGTCCTGTTTCAGATCTCCCTCCTGGTTCTTCTTGATTTCTTCAAATATTGTTGGTCGTATACTAAGATTACAAAGGACTCCTTCCAACTCTCCCTCCTTCACTATTTCTAAGTTCAATCTCTCTATGTCTTTACACAGTTCATTAGCAACTACGAAAGTTTCCACTCCATGCTTCGTTTTACGGCTTAAAGCATCTGCTACCACATTGGCCTTCCCTTTATGGTATTGGATATCCATGTCATAATCCTTGATCAACTTAAGCCATCTCATTTGTTTCATGTTTAAATCTTTTTTAGTGAAGTACTTTAAACTATTTTGGTCCATGTATATCCTACACTTTACCCCATACAAGTAATGCCTCCATATCTTTAAAGCATACACGATTTTTGCTGACTCAAGATCGTGCGTGGGGTAGTTTGCCTCGTATGGTTTCAACTGCCTTGAAGCATAAGCAATTACCTTTCTATTTGCATTAAAACACATCCCAAAACATTTTTAGAACCATCATTGTACACATCATAAGAGTCACTTCCATCTAGCAAAGTCAGCACTGGAGCTGTAGTCAAACGCTCCTTTAAGGTCTCAAATGCATCTTCACACTTGTCGCTCCACTCAAACTTACAGTCCTTCTTCATTAATGATGTCATTTGTTTAGCAATTTTCGAAAAGTCCTTCACAAACCCCTATAATAACCCGCTAACCCTAAGAAAATCCGTACATATGTTACATTATTAGGTGTAGACCACTCCTAAACTGCTTCGATCTTGGCTGGATCTACTTCGACTCCCTCTTTTGACACAATATGTCCCACAAATGCTATTTCTCCAACCAGAACTCACATTTCGAGAACTTAGCATACAATTTATTCTCCCTTATTGTCATCAAAATTGTCCTCAAATGTTCCTGTTTACTCTTAGACTACACCAAGATGTCATCAATGAAAACAACCACAAACTTATCCAAAAATCGTTGGAAAATCCTTTTCATTAAGTCCATGAAAATTGCTAGCGCATTGGTTAACCCAAAAGGCATAACAATGAACTCATACTGCCCATATCTTGTACGAAAAGTCGTTTCCGGTATATCCTTATTAACAATTTTGAATTTATGGTATTCTGACCTCAAATCAATCTTTGAAAACACAGTAGCTCCTTTTAATTGATCAAACAAGTCATCAATCCTCGGTAAAGGTTACTTATTTTTTATTGTCACCTTATTCGAGTCCCTGTAGTCAATACACAACCTCAAACTCCCATCTTTCTTCTTTACAAACAGTATTGGTGCTCCCCAAGGTGAAGCACTAGGCCTAATGTAACCCTTTTCCAATAACTCTTGTAACTTTTCTTTCAACTCACTCTTTTCTGCAAGTGCCATCCTGTAGGGTGCTATGAAAATAGGTGTTGTTCCTGAGACTAAGTCTATGGTAAAGTCAATCTCTCGCTTTGGAGGCATCACCAGAATCTCTTCCGGAAACACGTCTACAAAGTCCCTTACTACCTCAATATCCTCGGGCTTAGCAGTTTCAACATGATCCACATCCCTCACACTACAAAGATAAAAAGGAAAACTTCTCTTCACAAACCTAGAAAACCTCATTACTGACACTATTTGGTTGTGTTTATGCCTTCCCGCCCTCCAATAGCTCACCTACTTACCCTTATTGATTAAGTAGATCTTCTATGGCTCCCATAAAATCTCACCCTTATGTTCACTCAACCAATCCATCCCCAGAATCACTTCTAAGTCACTTAAATCAAACTCATTTAGGTTAGCCTTAAATTCCGCTCCCTTAATTTCAATAGGAACATCCCGAAATCTCTTTGAACACTATACCTCTTGTTTTGAAGGTAACACTATTGACATATCTATTGTATCTGCTTTTTCCAACACAGGTTTTAGATTTTCTAGAATCTTAGTGGATACAAAAGAATATGTTGCACCACAAACAAACAGAACTTTAACAAGAAGAGAGTGAATAGAAAAGGTACCAGTAATTACATCTTTACTAGCATTACCTTCACTTCGAGCCATCACATTCAGCTTTCCAGTGTTTGATAGGGGTGAAACAAAATCGGATTAAAACCGAAAACCAAACCAAACCAATCCAATTTAAAAATTTGGATTGGATTATTTTTTTATTTGGTGCGGTTTGGACTGCAATTTTTTGATAATTTGGACTTCGGTTTGGATTCGGTTTCCCCTATTCGGTCCTCGGTTTAAGACCGAACACCGAAATATTAGAACTACTAACTACTAAGCCCAATGTTTGTTAGGCCCAAAACTCCTAAACCCTAATTCCTTTCTTCCAGTTCCAGCTTTCCTTCATTCTGATATTTTCTAATTCCTAATTCCAGCTTTCCTCTTCTTCTGATATTTTCTTCTCGGCGATTATATCAAGCATCACCCCATCAACAAATTCTTGTTGATATTTTCTTCTCGGCGATTATATTTTCTTCTGATATTTTTGTTGGCCATCAACAAATTCGCCTACTGATATTTTCTTTCAGGTATTTTTTTTTATTTAATTTTATTATTTTGATTATTTTGTCGTGTGCCTACTGTTATATTACTGATATTTGTTGCAATTTGTTGTAATATTACTGATATTTGGACTGTTAACATGATGCAGCCATTAACAGTTTCCTTTTGAACTTTCGTTTTTTTTTTTCATACTGTTTTCTTGTTTTTTCTTTCCTTTTCTTTTCTTGTTGTGGACCTTGTGGTTATACTAATTTACATATTACAACAAATATCTCCACATTAAACAACTAAATTCAATTCATAAAAGAAAATATAAAAAAAAGGGCAAAATTAGATGTTCAAGGTAATTACGGAGTATGGAGTATTGTCATACTCCATTTGCTTAGTGATGTTTAAGGGCAAAAAAGGGCAAAATTGTGTAGTGAATTAGTGATGTTTAAGGGCAAAAAAAAGGGCAGCTACCACCATTTGCTTCTTGCTACTTGACTCCATACGGAGTATGGAGTATTGTCATTTGGTAATTACGGAGTATTATATTGTTTAAGGTAAATTGTGTAGTGAATTAGTGATATTTGTTGATTTGGTGAAATTTGATAGTTTATAGCTCTGAAAATAATATGGTTAATTGTGTTATAGAATGTAATATAACTATATTTTCATCATTTGAACACTTTTAGAAACTATTGGAATGAATCCTTGTAGTATAAAATAATTGGACTAAAATTCAAATGAGGAATTATCTATATATAAGAACATATTTTCATAAAAATTTTGTGATTTTTGAAAAGATCGCCAGTGACTGAATTTGAATGACTCTTTTGCCAGCGAAAGCTGCCTTCTGCTAGATTCCAAGTTGAGGTTGTCCTTGTTGTCCTTCTGCTGTATTACTGTCGTATTACTGTTGTTATTAAGCAAATTCATGTAATATTTGCGATTACAAATGGCATAAACAAGGGCTTTCAGCCATGTTGTGCCTGCTTTTCAGGTACTAGTGCCTGATCAACATTGTTGGAGTGTTACTTTTGTTGTTTTGGTTCTGTGGAATTTTTGTTCTGATAATTCACTTGTTTTTTGTTAGATGTCATCCAACATAGGTGATCCCGAAAGAAAGGAGCAATCTGTTTCACAACAGGAGGATGCAGATGTGGAAGAAGTACCATCTCCATCCATTAGTAATGGCAAGACGAAAAGAAAGAGGATGAAAGATCGCTCAGAAGTTTGGGAGCATTTTTTGAAGAAGGAAACTCCTAGCGGACTAAGAGCTGTATGCAAGTACTGCAGTATGGAGTATAGGTGCAATCCTAAGAAGAATGGTACTAGTCCTTTGTGGGCTCACCTTAATAGATGTCGTAAGTATCCCTACAACACTCCTAAAGATTCAAAGCAAACTCTTCTTTCTTTTAAGGGTGGTAAAGTAGTAGAAGATGGTACAAGTGGTTTAACTTATCATAAATATGATCATGGTAGTATTAGGAAAGCTTTATCTTATATGGTTATTGTTGATGAGCTACCTTTTAAATTTGTTGAGGGACAAGGGTTTAGACATTTCTGTGGTGTAATTGAGCCTAGATTTCATGTTCCTTCAAGAATCACAGTAGCAAAAGACTGTTATGAAACTTATTTAACTGAAAAAAGAAAGCTGAAAAATGTTTTAAAGTGTTGTAGCTCAAGGGTTTCTTTAACCACTGACACATGGACCTCAATTCAGCAAATTAACTACATGTGCCTAACTGTTCACTTTATTGATAATGATTGGAAATTGCAAAAAAGAATTCTAAATTTTTGTCCTATTTCAAGTCATAAAGGTGAGGAAGTAGGGAAAGAGGTTGAAAAGTGTTTACTTGATTGGGGACTTGAGAGAATATTTTGTATAACTGTTGACAATGCTAGCTCAAATGACACTGCAATAGGCTATTTGCGTAGAAAAATTAATGGTTGGAAATCTGGGGTTCTTAAGGGGAAGTTCCTTCACATGCGTTGTGTTGCGCATATAATCAATTTGGTGGTTTCTGATGGTTTGAAAATTGTTAGTGAGTCTATTACTCGTGTTAGGCAAGCTGTGAGATTCATCAAACAATCTCCTGCTAGGTTGCTAAAGTTTAAAAAATGTGTTTCAGAAGAGAAAATCAATTCAAAAAAGTTGTTGTGCCTTGATGTGCCTACTAGGTGGAACTCCACCTATTTGATGCTAAGTGCTGCCATTGAACTTGAGGGTGCTTTTGAGAGATATAGTGAGGAAGACCCTCACTATGTGCTTGAGTTATATGAAAGGGAAGGGAAGGGTCACCCTAATTTTGATGATTGGAGTAATGTCAAAAGGTTTTCTGAATTTTTAGGTGCATTTTATGATCTTACCTTGCGTGTATCTGCTTCTTTGTATGTGACCTCCAATTTATTCTTTCATGAGTTAGTGAATGTTGCTCTATTGTTGAAAGATTTAACTTCAAATGAAGATTTAGATATGGGTCTTATGGCTGAAAATATGAAAGGAAAATATGAGAAATATTGGGGTGACCCGGAGAAGATGAATATGCTCATTTTTATTGCTGTTGTACTTGATCCTCGCTATAAGCTTGATTATGTTGAATGGATGATTTCTGAAATTTATGAATCCAAAGTTGCAACTAGCTTGGTAAATAATTTGAAAGAGGCTTTGAATGCTTTGTATGAGGAGTATCGTGTTGCTTTGGCACCTGATGTGATGAGGGAGGAGGTGTCATCAAGTAAGGATTCAACACAATTTTCTCCCAAACACAAAAAAATTGAGCTTTTAAAGTCTAGATATAAAAAACACAAGTGTGAAAAAGATGGAGATGCTAAGATTGAGTTGGACAAGTATTTGGAGGAGGACACGGAGGATGATAATGATGATTTTGATATTTTGGGGTGGTGGAGGTTCAATAGTGCAAGGTATCCTACAATGGCGAGTATGGCACGAGATGTGCTTGCTGTCCCTATTTCGACAGTAGCTTCAGAGAGTGCATTCAGCACTGGTGGTAGGTTCCTTGATGCTTTTAGGAGCTCCTTAAGTGCAAGGGTTGTTGAAGGTCTTGTTTGTGCTCAAAATTGACTCCGTTGTTCTCCATTTCCGAATATTGAAGAATGCTTAGAGGAAGTTGAGCGTCTTGAAGAAGGTAATGTAAAAGAGCATTAATCACCCTACATTCATTTTTATATCTACACATAAATATATAATTTTTTAACTTATTTGTTTGTGTTTTGCTAGACTTGGGTAACATGAAAATTGGTGAAGATATCGATCAAGTCTATGTGGATTGATGATGTTGTTCTTCTGCAATATTGAGAAATAATGCTGCTATTTTCTGTCTTATGCTGTTGTAGTGTTGTTTGTGCCTTATCCTGCTATTTGAGGACTTCATTATATATTTATGTCCAAGTGTGTAACAAGTGATATAACTCAATATCTATTTCAATTTGGTTTTAAGACTTTAATATTATTATTAGTTATTATGTCATGTGTCAACTATCTAAGTATGGCCAATTTGGTAGTATTAATGGCCTTGTAAGGTTTTAATCTTGTAATGACACTATCGTTTGAAATTGTGAGGTTGTAGGCAGTAATTGCAATTTGCAAATTGAGCAATTGTTTAAAAATTTCGGATTGGATTGGATCCAAAATTAAAAGACCGAATTATATTGGATTGGATTGGATTGGACTAATATGAAATATGGTTTGGACTGGTTCTCAAATTCAAAGACCGAAATATTTTGGTTTGGATTTGGATTGGGCAATAATCCAAACCGTAGACCGAAGTTTCACCCCTAGTGTTTGAGGTCTTAGTCTGTCCTCCTCCATTCCCACATCCATTCCTATTTTCGGCTCGAGGCGTCACCTTTCATCCAATATTTCCGTGGAAACCCTTTGCTGTCCCCCAGCTGAATTCCCCTTAGATTGAGAACCTTCTCTCTCCTTTCCCTTGTTCTTAGAGAAGCACTCATACTCACGGTGCCCAAGTTTGTTACACAACCGACAAGTCACTGGATTCCCTGCAAAGTCCTTTCCTGGGTGATCGTTAGGATACTTCTTGCAAAAGTACACACGCCCTCCTTGACTAGCCACCTGAGCTCTACTCCCATTTGTAGAAGTAGGCTTCCCAAAGTTTCCCCTATTACCCAAAACAAAACTTAGGGTCCCCTAAAAATAAAATATATTTTTTTCCAAAAACCTGTCTCTGATACCACTTTGTAACACACTGAAATTTCCTAACTTTCTACTCTATATTTTTCTTGAAAACATATTATAAATATAAAAGAATTATAATTATTAAAACCCCTAATAAAGAATAAACAAAAGTATTACCGCCACCGTGATAAGGGCTAAGGCATTTATCAAAGTACTGCAAAGCAAGTCATAAAACCAAAAACCAATTTAAAACTAAACTTTAAAACAAATCTCAAAACCAAATTCAAACCAACATCTAAAATAAAAATCAACTTAAAACTTTATTACACTTCGGAACCATTTTAATGGCCCTTAAAAACCAAAACTAGAAACTTTGAACGTAAAACATCCAAATAAAGGTTAGTACTTCATAAGAAATAAAATTAAAACTACAAAACTACACAGCAAGCGCTCTCACTCCAGCTCAGCATGAAATGACATATGCCCACTTGTACCTGTAGCTTTTCTTATTTTAGACAACTACTCACCAACTAGTGGGTCATTGTAGGGCCAAGTCCAAGACAAAGCTATGCACACAAAACAAATAGTCAGCAAAGCTGAGTACATAACTACTAAAGGCTGTGCAACAAAACAACATGGACTACAACATACACACATCTTACCTTTGCCAACTCTTCACCTATGCATAGACTCAACAAATTAATTATTATATTTAAACTTTTAAATCCGCAACGAACTGGTTTCCTTTCCTTTAAAATCGCCCTATTGGCCACCAACTTGGGAGCAGGTCCAAGAAGGTATTACCTATGTCATATAAAGTGAGGGAATTCCAGTGCATAAAAAATGTAAAAGAGTACAACGTCTTGTACTCCAACTAGAAGTCATATATANCATATATAGATCATTTTTCCTTACCACCCCCCCCCCCCCCCCATTGTTCATACTCAAGGTATATACGTTCCAAGAGTTTTGATGCGAAACCTCTTACACTTTACGTGATTAACCGGTTTAACAATTTCATGACTCACATACAACAAAACAAATGAACATGCATCAAGTCAAGCAAGTCATATAAATTATCTTCAATTTAAACTGATTCAAAAATAATCGCATGTGTGTCATTCAATTAAATTGAACTTCCTTTACCACACATTAACTGTGAGTGGCTAAATATTTATTTTCTCCTTAACCAAACATTACATTGTGAGTGGCAACATGTATAAAATAATTCCTCATTAACTTCCTTTAATCATGTGAATAAAAATTCACAAACTAGTTTTTTTGTTGATTAAGTAATTAACCAACTTTAATAACATCCTTCCTTTATTAATAAGTTGTTGGCCAAATTACACTGATCATTACATTCCAATTAAAACTTATAAAATTTATAGTGCTAACAACATGGAATTTCAAAATAATATAAAATCATACTTCAAATAAAACTTTTTATGCACGTCAATTCACAATCCAAACAAGCATAACAACATATCATAACATAAAGAATCATCCAAGCATGAGTTCTAATTCTTATGTTTGTCTTTAGTACTTACGTACCTTGTGAATTAGTGGTGATCTGCCACAACTTCTAAATGTTGACCAATTCAAAGTCTCCTACATAGAGAAAACCGAAACTAAATTAAAACCTTGTTGAATAAGTTCTGCAACAACTTTAAACTAACTTTCTATATTGGAAACTTGTCCAAAACATTCCCTATATGTTCTCTATTCAATTCAATACTTCACTTAAATTTTTCTATTGCAAGATTACTTGATTTTCGGGACTTATTTATACTATATAAAACCTCAAAATACATTTTATGTCACTTTAGAAAAGTGGACAACAATTTAAAATAGTGAAAACTCCTTGAAAAACCTCAAAAACAACACAAATCAATCATACAATGTAGTACTTAACTTATATGATTAATTCATGCTAATTACATACTTTGAAACCCTAATTATTCACTTTACAAAATCTGGACAGCATGTCAAACTTGCTTAAAATCACATTTAAACTTCATGAAACATACTATAAATCATATGTAACATTATAGAATTAACATGTGATCATACTAGCATAATATGAACACTTAAAACTTATTTTAACTTGCGTTTATAAAATTTTCAGATTTATTAATTAACTTTAAACTCATGAAAAAATCATAAAAACATCATAAATTCATCATTACTAACATCATTATGAAACTAACCTAGGATTTAGAATATTTTTCATAAGCCAAAACATGTTCATAATATTTATTCTATTGAATTTCATGATTTCAAAATTTGGACAGCAATTTATTTTATGTTTATAGCCTTTAAAAGTCAAACTAAACTTCATAAAATCATCGCAAATTCACCCAACAACAATTCATGATCATAATATTGAAGTTCAAATCATTAAAACTCATAAAAATCAAGAATTTGATTACTTTATAAACCCTAATCTAAAATTTCATGAACAACAAATTAATTCATGCTTTAAAACAAATCATAACTTCATAAAACATGATTGAAACATGTAAAAATATGATTAATCATAAATATAAACATGAATTTGGAAAATTAAATCAAAAGAAAGAAGAATTTTTTTATAAGTTCGAAAATATACCAAACAAAGGGGAGGAGGGTGGCCGGCGGACAAGCGTGCGGCGGCAAGGGCTCCGGCAACACGAACACAACAAAAATTTTTTTCTTTCCCTTCGCCAAAACCTAGCAAGGATAAAAAAAAAAAAAATTTCGGACTTCTTTCTCCCTTTCTCTCTTTTTTTGTTTCTTTCTCTCTCTAAATTTGTGTGCAAGATAAAATCTAAAAATTGGGTTTTAAGGGGTATTTATAGGCCCAAAAGTAGGATTTGGTGAAATCCCATAATTATCCTAAATAGTGGAAAATACTTTTTTGCCCTTGCTTTAAAATAAATTTGGAAAATCTTAAAAATTCTATTTTTAGAAACTTTTCAAAAAAAATTTATAAAACATAAAATATTATTTATAAACACAAATAATTATTTTTACTTAAAACTTATTTAAATTCCTTTGTTTAATATTCTTATGAATACAACTTTTCAATAACAATATTAAAATCATATGTATAAAATACAAAAATAATTCCTTAAAATACGTGAAAATATGGGGTATTACACCCACTTACCAAGGGGAGCCCAATCCAACTGTTTTAGAGGGATGGTTGAGAGAATTTAACAACCTGTTTGGAGAAGTTGAGTGCCCAGAAGAGTTTAAGGTGAACCATGCAATTTACTATTTTAGTGGAGAAGCTGATTTTGGTGGCCACAAAATGAAGCTGTGATTAGAGCTTTGCCAGGGTTCAATTGGGCTGTGTTTCAGGAAATGATCCGCAATAAGTTTTATCCTGTGTTCCTTCGGAAACATATAGCTGATGAGTTTCTGGAGCTTAACATGGGGAAAATGTTGGTTACTGAGAATTACACTAAGTTCATAGAGTTATCTATGTTTGCTAAGGAGGCTGTGGCAACCGAAAAGTTTAATGCTAGTCGTTTTGAGAGAGGGTTACCCTTAGACATCCAATTGCAGTTAGCCGGGCAAATCTTATAGTCTTTCGATGAGCTATATGGTAGGGTTGAACATCTGTATGCCCTGGACCAGAAGAAGAAGAAGATGCTGAAAGATGGTGAGACAAGGGAGAAAAGAAAAGATGGTGGAGGAAACTTCAACCAATAAGGGAGTCATTGTGGATTTAAGAAACCTCATTTCAACAATAATTTCCAAGGTAATAAGGGAAACTTTGGGAAGCCTGCTGATGGAAATGGGAATAGGGCTCAGATGGCTAATCAAGGAGATCATGTGTACTTATACAAGAAGTGCCCTAACAATCACCTAGGAAAGGACTATGCTGGGAACCTAGTAACTTGTATTTTGTGTAACAAGCTTGGACACCATGAGTATGAGTGCTTCTCCAAAAACAAGGGAAAGGAAGGGAAAGGTTCTCAATTCAAAGGGAACTCAACTGGGAATCAGCAGAAGGGTTTCCAAAGAAACATGGAAGGAAAGGCAACACCTCAGGCCGGGAATAGAAATGGAAATGGAAATGAACGAGGTCAGACGAAGACCTCGAATACTAGAAAGTTGAACGTGATGGCTCGAAGTGAAGCAGATGCTATAAGGATGTAATCACTGGTACTTTCTCTATTCATTGTCTTCCTGTCAAAGTTTTATTTTATTCTGGTGCAACGTATTCTTTTGCATCCACTAAGATTTTGGAAAAGTTAATTCCTGTGCTGGGAAAAGTAGATACAATAGGTATGTCAATAGTGTTACCATTAGGACAAGAAGTACAGTGTTCAAGGAGATTTTTGGATGTTCCAATTGAAATTGAGGGAGTGTAGTCTAAGGCTAACTTAATTGAGTTTGATTTGGGTGACTTATAAGTGATTCTGGGGATGGATTGGTTGGGTGAGCATAAGGCTGAGATTTTTTGTGAGCCACAAAAGATCTCGTTAGTTAATAAGGGTAAGAAAGTGAGCTATTGGAGGGCAGGAAGGCCAAAACATAACAAAATAGTGTCGGTAATGAGGTTTACTAGGTTTGTGAAGAGAGGTTTTCTGACTTACCTTTGTAGTGTGAGGGATGTAGATTATGTTGAGACTGCAAATCCCAAGGACATTGAGGTAGTGAGAGAGTTTCTAGATGTGTTTCCAGAAGAGATTCTGGAGATGCCTCCGAAGCGAGAAATCGACTTTACCATAGACTTGGTTCCAGGAACAACACCTATTTCTAAAGCACCATATATAATGGCACCTGCGGAAATGAGTGAGCTGAAAGAGCGGTTACAGGAGTTGTTGGAGAAGGGTTACATTAGGCCTAGTGCTTCACCTTAGGGAGCACCAGTGCTGTTTGTAAAGAAGAAAGTCACGAGTTTGAGGTTGTGTGTTTACTATAGGGAGTTGAATAAGGCGATGACCAAGAACAAGTATCCTTTGTCGAGGATTGATGACTTGTTTTATCAATTGAAAGGAGCTACCATGTTTTCAAAGATGGGTTTGAGGTTAGGATACCATCAATTGAGAATTGCTAATGAGGACATAACAAAAACGGCTTTTCGTTCGAGGTATGGGCATTATGAGTTCACTGTTATGCCTTTTGGGTTTACTAATGCTCCAGCAATTTTCATGGAGTTAATGAATAGAATCTTTCAATGGTTCTTGGATAAGTTTGTGGTTGTCTTTATTGATGATATTTTGGTGTACTCCAAAAGTAAAGAGGAACATGTAGAACATTTTAGGACAATTTTTATGACATTCAGGGAGAATAAATTGTATCCTAAGTTCTCGAAATGTGAGTTCTAGTTAGAGAAAGTAGCATTCTTGGGACATTTCGTGTCAAAAGAGGAAGTTGAAGTAGATCCAACCAAGATCGAAGAGGTAAAAAATAGTGGCCTACACCTAAGAATGTGACGGATGTACGGAGTTTCTTAGTGTTAGCAGGTTATTATAGGAGGTTTGTGAAGGACTTTTCGAGAATCACTAAGCCAATGACGTTGTTAATGAAGAAGGATTGTAAGTTTGTGTAGAGTGATAAGTGTGAAAAGCCATTTTAGACCTTAAAGGAGCGTTTGACTTCGGCTCCGGTGCTGAATTTGCTAGATGGAAGTGATTCTTATGATGTGTACAGTGATGCTTCAAAGGATGGTTTGGGATGTGTTTTAATGAAAAATAGAAAGGTGATTGCGTATGCTTCGAGAAAATGGAAGCCATACGAAGCAGACTATCCTACTCACGATCTTGAGTTAGCGGTGATTGTGTTTGCCTTAAATATATGGAGGCATTACTTGTATGGAGTAAAGTGTAGGATCTACGCGGACCACAAGAGCTTAAAATATTTTTTCACTCAAAAATATTTAAACATGAGACAAAGGAGATGGTTTGAGTTGATCAAGGATTACGATATACATATCCAATACCATGAAGGGAAGGCCAATGTAGTAACGGATGTTGTAAGCCGTAAAACGAAGCATGGAGTGAATTCTGTAGTGGTCGCTAACGAGTTGTGTAGAGACATGGAGAGAATGAACTTGGAGATAGTGAATGAGGGAGAGTTGGAAGGAGTACTTTGCAATCTTAGTATCCAACCAACAGTATTTGAGGAGATTAAGAACCAGGAGGGAGATGTCAAATTGGATTGAATAAAGGAGAAATTGAAAGCAGGAAAGGATATGGACTTCAAAATCCATGAGGATGGAAGCTTAAGGTATAAAGAAAGGTGGTGTGTACCATAGAAATGTGAAGACTTGAAGCGGAGAATCATGGAGGAAGGTCATAATACACCGTATTCAGTGCATCCTAGAGGCGATAAGCTGTATAAGGATTTAAAGAAGGTATATTGGTGGCCTAGGATGAAAAGGGAAGTGGCTGAATTTGTGAGCAAGCGTCATACTTTTCAGAAGGTGAAATTTTAGCATAAGAGACCACAAGGAGAAGTCCAGCCACTTGAAATACCAGGATGGAAGTGGGATTGCATATCAATGGACTTTTTAACCTTCTTGCCAAAGTCGAGGAAGCAAAATGATACCATTTGGGTTGTGATGGATAGGCTTACTAAGTGGGCGGTGTTTATACCAATGAGGGAGACTTGGAGGATGGAACAACTTGCAAAGGCTTACATAAACCATGTTATGAGGTTACATGGAGTTCCAAAGGATATCGTGTCAGATACGGATTCTAGGTTTCTTTCGAAATTCTGGAAAAAGTGTCTAGGAAAACGTTGGTACAAATTTGAAAATGACTACAGCTTTCCATCCAGCAACCGATGGACAAACAGAGAGAACCATACAAACTTTATAGGACATGATAAGAGCTTGTATAATGGATTTTCAAGGGAATTAGGAAGATTGTTTAGATCTTATCAAGTTCTCATACAACAATAGCTACCATGTAAGTATTGGCATGGAACCTTTTGAGGCCTTGTATGAAAGGAAGTGCAGAAGTCCCTTATGTTGGAGTGACATAAGTGAGACAGTGATTCTAGGACCTCAATTGATTGAATAAACCACTAACATAGTAAGAGTAGTACAAGCAAAGATTCAGGCAGCACAAGATAGACAAAAGTCTTATGCGAACCAAAAACGTCAAGAAGTTGTGTTTGAAGTTGGTGATAAGGTGCTATTTAATATATCATCGATGAAAGGGGCCGGGTAATGAGGTTCGAAATGAAGGGGAAATTGAGCCCAAAACATATAGGACCCTATGAGATCTTGCAAACGATTGGAAATGTTGCCTATAAGCTAGCATTACCAATGGAGTTGAGCAAGATCCACAATGTCTTTCATGTGTCTCAACTAAGATAATATGTTCCGGATGAGTCACATGTGTTACAACCTGAAAAAATAGAGTTAGACCAAAGTTTAACCTATAAAGGGAGCCCAATTAAGATCCTTGATAGTAAAGTTCAAAATACTCGTAGGAACAGCGTCAAAATAGTGAAGGTGTTGTGGTCTAACCAAGAAACCGAAGAAGACATTTGGGAAGCTGAAGATATGATGACAGAAAAGTATCCAGAGTTATTTCAAGTTAGTAGGTAGAGTTACGGGGGCGTAACTCGATTCTTATGGGGGGTATAGTGAGATCTAATTTCGCGTGATTTTACCCTCAATTTTGCAAGTTTCTACGTCTTTTAATAGAGTTTTATGTCTGTTCACTTAAAAGTTGTCAAGCAAAGGTTGAGTTAAATGTCTAAATTCTATAACAACATAGCGGTAAAGTGGAAATTCTGTAAGTAAACGTAGTCTCTATTCAAATTCCATACAATAATTTACATAAAGTTTCTGGACGAAACTTCTTTTGAGGGGGGGTAAGCTGTAATACCTCATATTTTCACGTATATTAAGGAATTATTTTCATATTTTATACAGATATTTTTAATATTTTTATTGAGAAGTTAAATTCAATAAGATAATTAAACAAAGGAAATTTAAATAAATTTTAATCTAGTAATTATTTTAAGTTTATAAATAATATTTTATGTTTTATTAAATATTTTGGAAAGTTTCTAAAAATAGAATTTTTAGAGTTTCCTAAATTGTTTTTAAAAAATGCATAAAAGTAATTTCAAACATTAAGGGTATTTATGTAACTGCAGCAAAACCTACTTTGGGGCCTATAAGTACCCCTTAAAACCCAAAATTTTCAGATATAAATTGCAACTTTATGATTTAGGATACCAAAAATTTTGAGAGAAAAGAGAGAAAAACAAGTTTTCGAAAAAAAAAAACTTCGACCAAAAAAAAATAATAAAAGTCGGAAAAATTTCTAGAAAAGAAAAAAAAACCTACACCCATTGCTAGCCGTCCACCGTCCACCGCTGCCTTCCTCGCCGCCCGCCGCCGCCGCTACAGCCCTCCACGCCGGCCACCACCTCTTCCCCCCCTTTTGGTATTTTCGAATCCCTTTTAAAAAAAATCTTCTCTTTTTCTTTTTTATTCAATCTTGCAAATTCATGTTTATGTTTATGATTAATCATGTTTATCTAGTTTTAATAATGTTTTTATAAAGTTATGAATTAGTTTAAAGCATGAATTTATTTGTTGATCATGAAATTTTAAATTAGGGTTTATGAAATTATGAAATTCTTGATTTTATGGTTTTTAACGATTTAAACTTCAATGTTATGATCATGAATTGTTGTTGGGTAAATTTATGATGACTTTATGAAGTTTAGATTGATTTTTAAAGGTTTTAAACATAAATTATATTGTTGTCCAAATTTTGTGATCATGAAAATCAATGGAATAAGTATTGTGAACATGTTTTATTTTATGAAAAATTATTCTAAAGCTTAGATTTGATTCATGATGTTGTTAGTGGATTGTAAAAGAGTTTTATGATAAATTCATGATGTTTTTATGAGTTTTAATGGGTTTTAGATAAATAAATAAAGCTGTAAATTTTTATTAACACATATTTATGCCCAATAAAAATAGTAACATGTGACATAGTAAGTTATAATTGTTTTTAATGCATTTAAGTATTGTATATTGATCTTAATACATGATGAATTGACAATGGTGTTTTATGATCAAAATATGATATTTAGAAAGGTTTAAGAGTGTGTTTAAGGAAGTTTACAAAGCTGCCATTTTTGAAAAATTACCGAAAATCAAGTATTTTGCAATAGAAAAATTAAAATAAAGTATGGAATTGAATAGAGACTATATGGGGAATGTTTTGGACAAGTTTCCAATGTCGAAAGTTAGTTTAGAGTTGTTGTAAAATTTAGTCAACAAGTTTTTAATTTAGTTTCGATTTTCTCTATGCAGGAAACTTCGATCTAGTTGACTTTTAGAAGTTGTGGCGGAGCACCACTACAACACAAGGTACGTAAGTACTAAAGACAAATATAGAAATTAGAATTCATGCTTAGTTGATCTTACATGATATGTTGTTGTTGCTTGACTTGCTTGTGATTTGACATGTTTATGAAAAAATTAGGAGCATGATTTTATATTGATTTGACATTCCACATTTATAGTAATATAAAGCCTTTAAGATTGAATTGGAATGTAGTAATCAGTTAAATTTGTCCAATAGCTTATTGAAGAAGAAAGGAAGTTATTTAAGTTGATTACCTGCTTAATCAACAAGAAAAGTAGTTTGTGAATTTATTCACATAATTAATAGAAGTTAATGAGCAAATATTGTTATACATGTTGCCAGTCACAGTTTAATTTGTGTTCAAGGAAAAGGTAAATAGTTAGCCACTCAAAGTTAATGTGTGGTAAAGTAAGTTTAGTTTAATTAAAGGGCACACTAAAGATTATTGTTAGAATCACTTTAAATCGAAGATGTTTAATACGGTTTGTATGATTGTATGCATGCTTTTATGTGGTATTATGTGTGAGAGAGGATTCGCACCAAAACTCTTGGAACGTATATACCTTGAGTATGAACAATGTGGGGAGTCGTATGGAACAGAGACCTATGAGTTCTAATTGGGGTACAAGACGTTTTACTCTTTTATATTTTTAATGCACTGGAATTCCGTGACTTTATGTGACATAGGTAATAGCTTCTTGGAGTTGCTCCCATGTTGGTGCCCAGTAGGGCGATTTTAAAGGAAAGGAAACCCGTTCGATACGAAATCCAAAGTTTAAATATAATAATTAACTTGTCTAAGTTAAGTCTATGTACAAGTGAAGAGTTGTCAATGGTAAAATGTCTGTATGCTTTTTTTTTTATTTTGTACATGTTGCATAGTCTTTAGTAGCTATGTACTCTGCTTTGTTAACTGTTTGTTTCATGTGCAAAGCTTTGTCTTGGACTTGGCCTTATGATGACCCACTTGTTGGTGAGTATTTTTCTAGAATAAGAAAAACTACAGGTACAAGTGGGCATAAGTCATTCATGTTGGGCTAGAGTGAGAGTGCTTGCATTGTAGTCTTTGTAGTTTCTTAATTTAATTGCTTATGGATCTAGTTAACTATTGTTGGATGTTGTTTTATTTTCGAAGTTTAAGGATTTGGTTTTGAAGGGCCATTACTATAGTTCTGAAGTGTTATAAAGTTGTAAGTTGGTTTTCTTTTGGTTTTTGTTGATTTTAGTTTTAGATTATTTTGAGGTTAATGTTTTAATTGGTTGTGACTTTAAAGACTTCCGTCGTATTACTTCGATAAATGCCTTAGCCGTTATCACGCTGGAGGTAATGGTTTGGTTTTTCCTAGTTGATTAGGAGTTTTAATACTTATTATCTTGTTTATTTATAATATGTTTTCTGGAAAATTTAGAGGAGGAAGTTAGGAAATTCCAGTGTGTTACATTGAGGGACCCCTCCGGAAGTGATCGGACCTAGAATTTTGCTTTGTCCCTTAGTGAAAATTGGAACTTTTGCATCCGGATAAAATCATTAGTCACATTAGTAGTTTGTTTCACCGTGGAACATAATTCTAGGAAATTGTCCAAGTGTGAAAATGGACATTCGATGGGATTCCCCCCGTACTGAGAATCCTTAAACATTCGTATAAGATGCGATGAAAACTCAGGATTATTGTTCGTCTTAGTGGGTAATGAAATCCCACTACGCATTTCAAAGGCCTCAGGGTGGCCATAGTCCCTGAGGGACATTTGCGGAACTTCCTCAGTCATATCCGATTGATTTGGAATATGATCAAGATTATGAATACTACTTGCTTCTCTCAAAACGGAACGCTCACCTGCTAGCTTTCTCAAAGTTCGCAAATGGTTGTAAATATCTAGTATGCATGGAAAGAGAGGAAGATCTTGTGACCTGCCTAGCATACAAAGCTAAAGAAAGGATTAGCAATGAAAATAACAAAGAAGACAAGAAAAGGAAAGTAGCAATGTAACTACGACTATAAACTCACTAAAAAAGACTTCTGTAACACCCTGGAATTTCCTAACTTTCTACTCTATATTTTTTCGGAAAACATATTATAAATACTAAAGAATTACAATTATTAAAACACCTAATAACAGAAAATCCAAAGTATTACCACCACCGTGATAACGGCTAAGGCATTTTTCAAAGTACTACAACGGAAGTCTTAAAACCAAAAAAAAATTAAAAACTAAACTACAAAATAAATCTGAAAACCAAATTCAAATCAACATTCAAAATAAAAACCAACTTAAACATCTATTACACTACAGAACCATTTTAATGGCCCTTAAAAACCGAAACTAGAATCCTTGAAAATAAATAACAATCAAATAAAGGTTAGTATTTCATAAGCAATAAAATTAAAACTACAAAACTGCACAGCAAGCACTCTCACTCCATCCCAACATGAAATGACATATGCCCAGTTGTACCTGTAGCTTTTCTTATTCTAGACAAATACTCACCAACTAGTGGGTCATTGTAGGGCCAAGTCCAAGACAAAGTCATGCACACAAAACAAATAGTCAGCAAAGCTGAGTACATAACTACTAAAGGCTATGCAACAAAACAACATGGACTAAAACATACACACATCTTACCTTTGCCAACTCTTCACCTGTGCATAGACTCAACAAATTAATTATTATATTTAAACTTTTAATTCTGCAACGAACGGGTTTCCTTTCCTTTAAAATCGCCCTGTTGGCCACCAACTTGGGAGCAAGTCCAAGAAGGTATTACCTATGTCACATAAAGTGATGGAATTCCAGCGCATTAAAAATATAAAAGACTACAACATCTTGTACTGCAATTAGAAGACATAGATCTATGTTCCTTACGACTCCCCCCATTGTTCATACTCAAGGTATATACGTTCCAAGAGTTTTGATGCAAATTCTCTTACACTTTGCATGATTAACCGGTTTAACAATGTTATGACTCACATGCAACACCACATACAAACATGCATCAAATCAAGCAAGCCATATTAATCAACTTTGATTTAAAGTGATCCTAAAAATAAATTCATCTGTGTCCTTTAATTAAACTGAACTTCCTTTACCACACATTAACTATGAGTGGCTACTATTTACTTTCTCCTTGACCACACATTAAACTGTGAGTGGCAACATGTATAAAATAATTGCTCATTAACTCCTTTTAATCATGTGATTAAAAATTCACAACTACCTTTATTGTTGATTAAGTGATTAACCATCTTTATAATAGCTTCTTTTCTTTATTAACAAGTTATTGGCCAAATTAAATTGATCATAATATTTCAATTCAATCTTATAAAATTCATATTACTAATCAACATGGAATGTCAACATAATATAAAATCATGCTTCTAATAAAACTTGTCGTGCACATCAATTTATAATTCAAACAAGCATAACAATGTTTCATAACATAAATGATCATCCAAGCATGAATTCTAATTCTTATGTTTGTCTTTAGTACTTACGTACCTTGTGAAATTGTGGTGCTCTGCCACAATTTCTAAAATTTGACTAATTCAAAGTCTCCTACATGAAGAAAATCGAAACTAAGTTAAAACCTTGTTGACTAAGTTATACAACAACTCTAAACTAACTTTCTATATTGGAAACTTGTCCAAAACATTCCTTATATGGTCTCTATTCAATTCCATACTTCACTTTAATTTTCTATTGGAAGATTACTTGGTTTTCGGAACTTATTTACACTTTATAAAACTTGAACATAAATTTTATGTCACTTTCGAAAAGTGGACAACAATTAAAAATAATCAAAACTCCTTGAAAAACCTAAAAAATGACACAAATCAATCATACAATAATGTATTACTTAATTTATATGATCAATTCATTCTAATTACGTACATTAAAATCCTAATTATTCATTTTACAAAATCTGGACAACAAGTTAAACATGTTTAAAATCACTTTTAAACTTCATGAAACATACTAAAAATCATATGTAACATTATAGAATTAATATGTGATCATACTAGCATAATATGAACACTTAAAACATATTTTAACTTGTTTTTATAAAACTTTCATATTTATTTATTAACTTTAAACACATGGAAAACTCATAAAAACATCATAAATTCATCACAAAACTCTTCTACAGTCTACTAACATCATTATGAAACCAATCTATGCTTAAAATAATTTTTAATAAGCCAAAACATGTTCATAATATTTATTCTATTGAAGTTCATGATTGCAAAATTTGGTAAGCAATTTATTTTATGTTTAAAGCCTTTAAAAATCAATCTTAACTTCATAAAATCATCATAAATTCACTCAACAACAATTCATGATCATAATATTGAAGTTGAAATCATTAAAACTCATAAAAATCAAGACTTTCATAACTTTATAAACCCTAATCTAAAATTTCATGAACAACAAATTAATTCATGCTTTAAAAAAAATCATAACTTCATAAAACATGATTAAAACTTATAAAATCATGATTAAACATAAATATAAACATGAATTGGCAAAAAAAAATCAAAAGAAGGAAGAAGAAAATGTTTTTATGCTCGAAATTACCGGCGAAGGGGGAATAGGGTGGCCGGCGGTGGTGTTCGGGGACGACAGCAGGCGTCGGGTCTTCGGCGTGGCTGCAGGCGGGGCTCCGGCGGTCCAGCGAACAACACAAAATAATTTTTTTTCTTCTCGAAAAACCGAATACAAGAATATTTTTTTTGTTTGACTTTCTTTGCCCCCTTTTTTTTGTTTCTCTCTTTCTCTCTCTAAATTTTCGGAATCCTAAATCACTGGTTTGGAAGATGAAATCGAAAAATTGGGTTTGAAGGGTATTTATAGGATCCAAAGTAGGATTTGGTGAAGCCCATAATTATCCTGAATAGTGGAAAATACTTTTATGTCCTTGCCTTAAATTAAATTAGGAAACTCTTAACAATTCTTTTGTATAATATTCTGATTGAAATTTTTTTAATAAAAATATTAAAATTACGTGTATAAAATAATTCCTTAAAATACGTGAAAATATGGGGTATTACAGTCTACCCCCCTTAAAAGAAGTTTCGTCCCGAAACTTCGTGTAAATTAGTGTATGGAATTTAAATAGAGACTACATGTACTTCAAGCTTTTTCATTATAATACTATGTTGTTGTAGACCTTAGACATTTACTTAACCTTCGCTCGACAACTTTTTAGTAGACAAACATAAAACTTTTACTTAAAAGTCGCAAAAACTCATAAAAACTTGCAAAATTGAGGGTAAAAACGCGCGAAATTAGATCGTACTACCCCCCTTAAGAATCGAGTTACGTCCCCATAACTCTACATACTAACCTAAAATAACTCTGGATATTTTTCTCTCATCATATCTTCAGCCTCAGAACTCACTCATAATTCACCATGCGAGTGCAGGGAACAAACTGGGTTTGACCTATGCGGGCGCAGGGAGCACGGATTTTGATCCGTTCGGCTTTTCTTCGTGGTTTTGCATAGTGGGTTTTATTTTAATAAAACCTAATTACTATATATACTCTATGTAAAGGGGGCACGACCCTAACTATTTTTATCATACTGTTAGACCTAGAAATCCAAAATTCATTATTCTCTCTAGAATTTTATAATTGATTACTTTGTTCAACAAGTTAAGCTTTCAATTACGGCAATTTCATCATTTTGGTGATTTCCTTCCTTATGCTTTTCAATTACTTTAATTTCATGAATCTCTATAGTTTATTAGTTTTTAGTTTAGATTAATTAGTTTTGCTATTTTGATTCTTAATTTAGTTTTATTAGTAATTAATTTAGTTTTGATTCTAGTTTTAATTAGTTTTGGTTCATGATCATGTTATTTAATTTTGTTTTTGTTTTTGTTCCCTTAATTATGAGTGAGTAGTCTTTTTTCTCTAGGGTTAGGGGATCTATGATCATGGTGTGAATTTAACTTATGTTCCCTAATTAGTTCTTGGCTTTTAATTGAATTCCTACTATTGATTTCTAGCGATTGCAATTAAATTGTGGCCAGATTTAGTTGTAAGTTAGGTCATTGTAGAAATCAAGGCCGAGAGGTAAGATGTCCACAATTAGACCACTGAATAATAGGCATAAACGAATTTATGCGAGTGAGAGCCGGTAAAGGAGTTTTAAGGGAGTTTAAGTTCGAGGCAATTAGTGAGTTCTAGTTCAATGAATGCCAATGAATTGATTAGTGAGCGTTAATTGAGTTTGTTGATTGATCATAGTGAACCGATAGCCCTATGTTTCCATTATAAGAGTTTAATCAATAATTTCCCGTCATTTCCTTAGTTTCATTTTTAGTCTTCTTAGTTTTAGTAGTCATTTACCGAATTTTCCACCAAGGCCCCTTACACACTTTAGGCATTTTAGAATTAGTGGAATTTAATAGCTTCCCTGAAGATTCGATCCCTACTTCGCTAACTATATTAGTTAGTGTCGTTCGGTTATTTTTGAGAGGTGCGCGATAGCCTGGTCAAATTTTGGCGCCATTGCCGGGGAGGCATTTTTAATTCTATTAGTTGGGTTTAAAGTGTTTTCTTATTTTTATCTTCGGTTTTATTTTCTCACCTCAAGGAACCATCACGTTCTTTGAGGTAGTTCTCATTTTGGTTTCGAGTTTCAATTGTGTGCAGGTATTAGGTTGTTTGCCGGTTTTGATTGACCCTGAACCAGAAAGATCAGTGCATAAGAGGAGTTGTAGAAGGAAGTGAAAATTACGAAGAGTCAATCTTTCCTATCGAACACTGGTTCATTTGACACAACTTTTTGTTGAGTTGAACATTTCCGATAGTTCAGATAAGGAAGAGATGGCAGAATCACAGTTCATCGAGAACAACCCACCACGGAATGATGCACCGCCGCCGCCGCCACCACCACCAGCAAGGTCCTTAAAAGACTATTCTCAGCCAAGTTCTGCAACAGTGGGAGGTGGATAACAAGTTCCTGATACAGAGGCCCTGAATTTCGAATTGAAGCCAGCTTTGGTGAACATGGTTGAAAGTAATCAGTTTGCAGGCACATTGAAGGAAGATCCGAACTTACATTTGAATACCTTCATTCAGTACTGCAATACAATCAAGCAAGCTGGTGTATCTCAAGATTACATACGACGTACAATGTTTCCATTTTCATTAAAGGAGAAAGCTCGATCTTGGTTGAATGGTTTGAACATGGATAATATTAATAGTTGGGATGACTTGGCTCTTGCTTTTCAAAGGAAGTACTATCCTTTGGAGAGAACTGCAAAACTTAGGAGTCAAATTACAAATTTTAACCAAGAAACTGATAAAACTCTTTATGATGCATGGGAGAGATTTAAGGATTTGTTGAGAATGTGCCCTCATCACGGACTTGAGAAGTGGTTATTAGTACAATCATTCTATGAAATTCAAGAACATAACCAACACCTCCAAAATTCAACTCCAACATCAAACTAATTCTCTTGAAATTCACATCACACCATAAAACTTTACATTTCAACAACACTAAATCACAAGCTTTTCTTTCTTCTCAACATTTTTTTTCAATTCTTTTCTTTTTCTTTTCAATTTACTTTTCTTTTTGTTCTTCAACTTTCAAATTTTTCAAAGTTTAGGCTCACGACTCTTAATGATATGTCATGGACAAAATCATCACACATACATAACTAAGCTAAGAGATATAAATTTTCAATTCTTCATTATAAACTAGCCTAGACATTGGTATGTAGAGTCTTAATGTGAGACCTATTTTTAAACTTTAAACAACATACATTCCAGAATTTTCCAACATCCTCCAAAACTTCCAACAAATGCACAACAACAACACAACAACTCCACAACTCCCCCAAGCCAAGCTTGGGCATATATCAATAAGTAAAACATGGCCAAAAAGGGTAGTAATGTGGTTAAAATGCAAATGAAAGGTAAAAAGCTCAAAACAAGGATCATGGGAAAATTTATGAAGGAATGCCTAAAATCTGAAAGCTGCTAAAAGAAATGAATGTCTTTTATTATTCGCGACATGAAACACACCAAAGTCTAGCTACTAGAGTCAAAAGCCAAAACACGGATCATACAAGCACCAGGAACTAAGCACACATTAAAAGAAATAAGCATATAGTAATGTATGCCCCTCAAATCCTCCCGTTAACACAGTTCAAGCCTCTACTCTACACATGGATATAATTGCATGATAAGAAATTGTTTCAAGCTAAACCAATTTCAAGTCCGAGTTGGCAATTCCTGAAGCATAACTCATCAGTTTAGTCGGCATACGACTTCAATCTCTAAATACTCACTTCGTTCAATACGGCTTATTGCCAACACCTTGAACGTTCCAAACCATGGCTTTAAATCAATCGAAAACATTTTTCAATAAAATGCGGGGCACAGGGAAGTCACCATTCACAAAGTTTCATCAATCACATCATTCAATCAATCAATCAATTCAATACTAACTACTAGAAACAAAACAAAACTCTAAATTATGAAAGCAATAAATTTTTTTTGGTCATATGTAAACTCCTAGCTCTAACAAGTAGTAAAAACCATATGACTATCCTAAGAAAGCAGTAAAACTACACGAGAAAGCAGAAAAAAAACAAAAAAAAAAAAACTATACTAAGAAAGCAATAAAATTACCTCCCCTAAGCCGGACTCAGTAATGTCCTCATGCTGAAGGAAGTAAGGGAATCCTCTCAATCATAATCTTGTAGGAAGGTATCAGTATCCTCATTGGTGTCATCATCATCATCATCATCTCCACCACCACCTCCTGCTCCACGGTCCCCTCTCTAGGGTTAAATGTGTACCATGAAGGGTGAGGGCCAGCAAAAGGTACTATACCGGTGCAAACGTAGTGGTCATAGATCAGGTACATGGCAAGACGGTGGTCCTGCTGAAACGTATCTAACCTCTGGATGAATTGCTGCTGTTGTAGTTGGAAGTTGTTGAGCTGGTTCTGCAGCTGGTTCATCTGAGTCTTCCATGGGGCAGGGTCCATAGGGGGTTGCTGCTGCTGTGGCTCCTGGTGCTACTACTAGGGCTCGGACTGTGAAGATTGGCCCAGTCTGAGCCGTAAATACGCTCAGGTACCTGCACAAGGAGTTGCAGCATTATCATTCAAAGGCATAGTATAGGATTGCTGATCAGGAAACAATTCAGTCAAAGAAGTGTTAGGAAGAATAACATAAACCCTCCTAGATGGCCCTATGTACCATCGAATACGGGCCCCCTCCATCAACTCTATCCGATCACATTGGCCAAGGTGAGGGGCATCCAAAGCTCGAGACCCCACAGCAGGGGTCCGGTGATACTCAAAATCATCCCTGTAATACCTAGCAACATAAGTTAAAAGGCCACCAACAATAATGTTGTTTATAGTCGGTTGGCCGTATCTATCAACACCTGCATAGATTTTACATTGAGTATGCAAGTGCATGGCAAATAAATGGGGAAGATGAAGACAAGGGAAAGAATTTTTTAACCAAGTGCCTTCCTAAGCATCACATCTCTCTGGTATGAACCTAATTTTGTTCATAACGGCCAAAGATAGTCCCTAAAAGAAAACGGTGAGTAATCCTAGCAGAGGGTTGGTGGATCAAATTGGCCTTGGCATTTTGCCAATCGTTCAGATCTACACTTGTAAGAGAGTACTACAAAGAAACGTCATCAAAGCCTTTTGGGGGTTTAGCATGCCCCATACTAGCTAAATCAAAAATAGCACCAAAATCCTCGATCGTTTCGTAATGATCACCATTAAAAACATGAAAGCTAATACCTCTAACAGGTGCTTTTGGGTTAGGCCTATTTATCTCAAAACTCGACATAAA
The DNA here is from genome assembly GCA_016808085.1 of Suaeda aralocaspica. NCBI lineage: Eukaryota > Viridiplantae > Streptophyta > Magnoliopsida > Caryophyllales > Amaranthaceae > Suaeda > Suaeda aralocaspica. The sequence goes on along the minus strand of PYUH01000871.1, from coordinate 128,397 downwards.
TTCATAAGTAATGTCGAGATAAGTAGGGGAATCCATAGTGAAAAAAAAAATGCGTACCCATAGATTTAAAGCACTCTTTAGTTTCCTCATACACACCTAAAGCACGCAATAATTGATGATCTAAGAACCTAGTTGGAGTAACGTGTCTAAATTTTAACTTTTGAAAGCGTACCTTTTGTTCTTGGGAGCCAAAGGAGACTAAACAGTAAGTAGGATACCGTCCAAAGCCTTGAGGTTCGTTCCTTGTACTAGGTCATGCTCTTTCCCTCTTTGGTGCCATAGTTGAGTAGTGAAGGTATGTATTAATGGAGTTAGGGTTTCGGGTATGTGAGTTAAGAGATTTTATGACAGATTTGTGGTATGGAAGGTGAAGAGAGGGAAAAATTATGATCTTTGGTGAAGATTTGAGTGAATTTAAGTGAGTAATCAGGGAGTTATAGAGGAAGGAACTTAGAGTGAGAGTAGGGAGTATGGAGGTTTTGAAAATTTGAGAGTGCGAGTAGGGATAATATTATGAGGTGAGAGAATAAGAAGGAAGGAAGAAGGAAAGAAAAGACAAAAGAAAGTGGGGGAAGAGCGAACGACTCGCCCGGGTGGCGTCGAACGGCTCACCCGGGTGGCGTTCATGCACCCGGATGGGAGTTTTGGCAAAAAATCTAAAAATTTTCTAAGTTACCAAAAACAAATCCCACGCCCGAGTCCGTACCAGTCTGCCCAGGTCACCTGGGCGAGCTGCCTTTGTGGAATTTTTGCGATTTTTGTGATTCGATTCTTGCCCGGGTGGAGGCAGTGTTGTTGCACACCGAGCACGTGCTACACCCTCATTAAGAAAAAAAATCGGCTTTTAAAAAAAATTTAAGAAAAGAAGCAAACCCTACGGAATACACGTGACAAACAATCCCCCTTTCCTGGTAGTTTCCCCAAATTCTCCCCTACCCACTTTCTCTCTCCTCTTCAACTGTTGGCGCTATCCTCTCTTCCTCTCTACTCTTGTCTAAATTTTTATATCAGCATGTCTCTTAGCGATAGTAGTTTCGCCTCTCGCCAAACAATATAATGATGACTCCGGATGAATCCGACCACCACCTCGCCACTTTGCTAAATTGACTCACCACCGGCACTAGAACTCCCGACTCAGTGAGTTAGTGTCTTAGTATTTTGTCGATATGTTATTCAGTAGATTAGATTAGTTTTGTTAATAATAATTGAAAAAACTTTAGCAAAAATTAACTTGAGTCTTGAAATAACAAATCAATCAAAATTGAATAAGTTAGTAGTTAAGTAGTTTGATAATCAATTGAAATAAATTAACAAATTTTGAATAAGAAACTAGTTTGGTTATTTTTTACTCCTCCATTAGTTAATTTCATTCGTTGATTTGTTAATTTATTGACTCCATTAGTCACTCACATCAATTCGAGTATTTTATTTGTTAATTTATATAGTAAATTTGTTTATAATTTGTTTATTCTGATTGAATAATAGATTAGTTTAAGATGTATTTTAATGTCTATTGATTTATTAATTTGGTGAATAAAATATCTATTTTGTTTTTCTATTCATAATGGTTCATTGATTTAATTAGTTGTGTGATTGGTCTTCTTCTTCTTTCATAGTTTAATTATTCTGTAGTTTAGTTGTGAATTGGTTTATTTGATAATTTAGTTGTGTTTTTACTTATTTTTTAATTAGTAATTTGTGAATTGTGACTTGAATTAGTATTGATCGGACAACCATAAACTAATTCGTAAATATAAAAACTCAAACAGAGCAAATTTAATTTTAAACTTTAACGTAGCTAATTTGTAACTTGTATTGTTGAATCGAAAGATTGACCCGAGCTTTAGTTGAAATTTTTGGTGCTACACCTACTTCATATTCCAGGATCCGCCCCTGCACCCGGGCACAATGCCGATTACCAAAATCTTTGAAAAAAACTAAGTGCCCTAAAATGGGTTGCGCGTCCAGGTAAAGGTCCATTCGCCCGGGTGAGAGGTGTTTCGCCCGGGTCACCCGGGAACAATGCTCCCTTCGCCTTTTCTTCTTTAAACTTACTCAAACACCTACAAAAACACCAAAAAAACTTGGAATACAATATTATTCCCTCACTCTCCCTCACCAAAGCTAAGAACAAAGCTAAAGTCCCTACGAAACTACGAAAATAAAATGAAATAGCAACTGAAAAACTAAAATACCTACGGGTTGCCTCCCGTAAAGCGCTTCTTTAAGGTCATTAGCTTGACCATGTTACCTCATAGCTCATAGGGGGTGTGGGTTGTGGAAAATGACTACCTCAACCAAACCAACAACGTCGCCTTCGTAGTAGTGCTTTAGGCGATGGCCATTAACCTTGAATCGTTCTCCTTTGTCGTTCTAAACCTCTACGAATCCATACTTGCTCACCATAGTAACAATGAAAGGGCCGTTCCACCTAGACCTCAACTTTCTTGGAAAAAGCTTAAATCTAGAGTTGAATAATAGGACTTCACCCACTTAGAACTCCTTTCTCGTGATTCGCTTATCATGTCATTTCTTAGTCTTCTCCTTGTATATCTTAGCACTATCGTAGGCTCCTAATCGAAATTCATTTAGCTCATTCAGTTGAAGGCCACACTTTCCCGTACATTAATCAATATGGAGATGTACTAATAAGAGTCTTAAATGCCGTTCTATATGCCCATAGTGCATCATGAAGCTTGCTACTCCAATCTTTCCTTGATTTTGCAACTGTCTTCTCTAGGATGGCTTTGATTTCCCGATTAGAGACCCCAACTTGACCGCTAGTCTGTGGATGGTAAGCTAACCCGGTACGATGATAGACTCCATACTTCTCAAGTAACTTAGTAAGCCGCTTCTCATGAAAGTGAGAACCCCCATCACTAATAATATCTCTAGGAACTCCGAATCTCGAGAAAATGAGTTGCTTAAATAATCATAGCACAGTATTAGAGTCTGCATTAGGTGCTGCAATAGTCTCTACCCACTTCGAAACATAATCTACGGCCACCAATATGAATCGATTTCCATTAGAAGAAGGAAATGGACCCATGTAGTCAATACCCCATGCATCAAAAATCTGAACCTCTAGAATCCCATTTTGAGGCATCTCATGACATTTTGAAATATTTCCAGTTCTCTGACACGCATCACAAGATAACAAAAAATCGCAAGCATCCATAAATTGAGTAGGCCAATAGAATTCGGATTGCAGTACCTTAAACATAGTCTTTGAAGGGCCTACATGAACTCCATAAGGTGATGAGTGGAAATGGCTCAGGATCCCATAGAACTCCCTCGAAACAAATTTGGGTCATACCAAAATACCGTCGAACATCATGTAGAAACCACTTCTTTTGATGTGATGAGAGATTAGGGGGGAAGACACATCCTATAATGTAATTAGAAAAATCAACGAACCATGGTGATTTAGTTGCAACAGAAAGTAAGTGATCATCGGGGAAGAAAAAAATGGATAGGCACAATCTCTGCATCTTCAAATCGAATTCTGGAAAGATGATTAGCTACTACATTTTCCGCTCCCTTCTTATCACGAATCTCGAGACCAAACTCTTGCAGAAGAAGAATCCATCTAATCAACCTTGGCTTTGCTTCCTTCTTAGCTTGGAGATACTTAAGAGTAGCATGGTCAGTGTGAACAATTAATTTCAAACCCAATAGGTATGATCAGAACTTATCAAGTGCATACACAACTGCTAGCAGCTCCTTCTAGATAGTGGCATAGTTCACTTGAGCTGGATCAAGTGTCTTGCTGGCATAATAGATTTTATGTAGAACCTTGTCTTATCTTTGGCCTAGAACTCCTCCACCTGAATAGTCACTGGCATCACACATGATCTCGAACGGGAGGTCCCAATTAGGAGATTGGATGATAGGTGCAGAAATAAGTGCCTGTTTAATCCTATTAAAAGACCCAACACACTCATCAATAAAATCAAAATCTACATCCTTCAAAAGCAATTGGGTTAGTGGTTTCACAATTTTAGAAAAAATCCTTAATAAACCTGCGATAGAAACCTACATGACCCAAAAAGCTTCTTACCCCTTTGACATTCGCAGGAGGGGGAAGTTGCTCGATTACCTGTATCTTTGCTTTATCACAGGAGGGGCAAACAAGTTTTTTTTTCCTTCGAAAATTTCCAAACAAATATTTTTTTTGTTCGAACTCTTCTCTTTTTTTTTGTCTTCATTCTCTCTTTCTCTCTGTAAACTTTTGGAATGCTAAATTACCAAGTTGCAATATAATTCTGAAAATTAGGGTTTTAAGGGGTATTTATAGGCCACAAAGTAGGATTTGGTGCATTTCCACAAATACCTTTAGTGCTTGAAATTACTTTTATGCCCTTGTTTTAAAATAATTTAGGAAACTCTAAAAATTCTATTTTTAGAAACTTTTCATAATTTTAATAAAACATAAAATATTATTTATAAACACAAATAATTATTTCGATTAAAAATTATTCAAATTCTTTTGTTTAATATTCTTGTTTAACAAAATTTCTCAATAGAAATATTAAAAGCACACGTGAAAATATGGGGTATTACAGTCTACTCCCCTTAAAAGAAGTTTCGTTCCGAAACTTTAAGTAGATTAATGTATGGAATTTGAATAGAGACTACATTTCCTTCAGGCTTTTTTATTATAATAATATGTTGTTGTAGACTTTAGACATTTACTTAATTTTTCCTTGAGAACTTTTTAGTGGACAGACATAAAACTTTACTTAAAAGTCGAAAAAACTAGTAAAAACTTGCAAAATTGAGGGGAAAAACGCGCGAAATTAGATAGCTCTCAACCCCCGCTTAAGAATCGAGTTACGTCCCCGTAACTCTAGATACTAACCTGAAATAAGTCTGGGTACTTTTCCCTCATCATATCTTCAGCCTCCCAAGTAGCTTCTTCGGTTTCTTGGTTAAACCACATCACCTTCACTATTTTGACATTTTTCCTACGAGTATCCCAAACCTTACCGTCCATGATCTTAATTGGCCTCTCTTCATAGGTCAAACGTTGGTCTAACTCTATCGTTTCAGGATGTAACACATGTGACTCATCCGGAACATATTTTCTTAGTTGAGTCACATAAAAGAAATTGTGAACCTTACTCAACTCCATTGGTAATGCCAATTTATAGGAAACCTTTCCAACTCTTTGCAAGATCTCATAGGGTCCTATATATTTCCGGCTTAATTTCCCCTTCTTCTCGAACCTCATTACTCCTTTCATTGGTGATACTTTAAGTAACACCTTATCACCAACTTCATACACAACTTCCTGGCGTTTTTGGTCCGCATAAGGTTGTTGTCTATCTTGTGTTGCTTGAATCTTTGCTCTTATTACTCTTATCTTATATGTGGTTTCTTCCGTCAATTAAGGTCCTAGAATAACTGTCTCACTTATGTCACTCCAATATAAGGGGCTTCTGCACTTTCTTCCATACAAAGCCTCTAAAGGTGTCATGCCAATGCTTGCATGGTAGTTATTGTTGTATGAAAACTCAATGAGATCTAAGTGATTCTCCCAATTCCCTTGAAAATCCATTACACAAGCTCTTAGCATATCCTCCAAAGTTTGTATGGTTCTCTCTGTTTGTCTATCGATTGCTGGATGGAAAGCTGTACTCATTTTCAACGTTGTACCAAAGTTCGCCTAGACACTTTTCTAGAATTTCGAAAGAAACCAAGAATCCCTATCTGACACGATACCCTTTGGAACTCCATGTAGCCTCACAACATTCTTTATGTAAGCCTTTGCAAGTTGTTCCATCCTCAAAGTCTCCTTCATTGGTATAAACACCGCTGACTTAGTAAGCTTATCTACCACAACCCATATGGTATCATTTTGATTCCTCGACTTTGGCATGCAAGTCACAATGTCCATTGATATGCAATCCCATTTCCATCCTTGTATCCCAAGTGGTTGGACTTCTCCTTGTGGTCTTATGCTCAAATTTCCCTTTCTGACAAGTAAGACACTTGCTCACAAATTCAGCCACTTCCCTTTTCATCCTAGGCCACCAATACACCTTCTTCAAATCCTTATACAGCTTATCGCCTCTAGGATACAATGAATACGGGGTATTATAACCTTCCTCCATGATTCTCCATGTCAGATCCTCGCATTTCTGTGGTACACACCACCTTTCTTTATACCTTAAGCTCCCATCCCCATGGATCTTGAAGTCCATAGCCTTTCCTGCTTTCAATTTTTCCTTTATTCTAATTTCACATCTCCCTCCTCGTTCTTCTTAATTTTCTCAAATACTGTTGGTTGGATACTAAGATTACAAAGTATTCCTTCCAACTCTCCCTCCTTCACTATCTCCAAGTTCAATCTCTCTATATTCTTATATAGTTCGTTAGCAACCAATAAAGTATTCACTCCATGCTTTGTTTTACGGCTTAAAGCATCCGCTACCACATTGGCCTTCCCTTCATGGTATTGGATACCTAAATCATAATCCTTAATCAACTCAAGCCATCTCCTCTGTCTCATGTTCAAATCTTTTTGAGTGAAAAAGTACTTTAAACTTCTATGGTTCGTGTATATCCTACACTTTACTCCATACAAGTAATGCCTCCATATCTTTAAAGCAAACACAATCACAGCTAGCTCAAGATTGTGAGTAGGGTGTTTTGCCTCGTATGGCTTCAATTATCTTGAAGCATACGCAATCACCTTTTTATTTTGCATTAACACACATCCCAAACCATTTTTAGAAGCATCACTATACACATTATAAGAATCAATTTCATCTGGCAAAGTCAGCACCAGAGTTGTAGTCAAACACTCCTTTATACTTATCAGTCCACACAAACTTACAATCTTTCTTCATTAACGACATCATTGGTTTGGCAATCCTCGAAAAGTCCTTCACAAACCTCCTATAATAACCTGCTAACCCTAAGAAACTTCGTACATCCGTTACATTCTTAGGTGTAGGCCACTCCTTTTCTGCTTTGATTTTGGCTGGGTCTACTTCAACCCCCTCTTTTGACGAAAATGTCCCAAGAATGCAACTTTCTCTAACCAAAACTCACATTTCGAGAATCTAGCATACAACTTATTCTCCCTCAATGTCACCAAAATTGTCCTCAAGTGTTCTACATGCTCCTCTTTACTCTTAGAGTACACCAAAATGTCATCAATGAAAACAACCACAAACTTATCCAAAAATCGTTGGAAAATCATATTCATCAAATCCATGAAAATTGCTGGCGCATGGGCTAACCCAAAAGGCATAACAGTGAACTCATAGTGCCCATACCTCGTACGAAAAGCCATTTTTGGTATGTCCTCATTAGCAATTCTCAACTAATGGTATCCTAACCTCAAATCAATCTTTGAAAACACCGCAGCTCCTTTTAATTGATCAAACAAGTGATCAATCCTCGGTAAAGGATACTTATTCTTGATCGTCACCTTATTCAACTCCCTATAGTCAATACACAACCTCAAACTCCCATCTTTCTTCTTTACAAACAGTACTGTTGCTCACCAAGGTGAAGCACTAGGCCTAATGTAACACTTCTTTAACAACTCTTGTAACTGCTCTTTCAACTCACTCATTTCTATAGATGACATCCTATAGGGTGCTTTGGAAATAGGTGTCGTTCCTGGAACTAAGTCTATGGTAAAGTCGATCTCTCGCTTCGAAGGCATCCCCGGAATCTCTTTTGGAAACACGTCCATAAAGTCCCTCACTACCTCAATATCCTCGGACGTAGCAGTCTCAATATGATCTACATCCCTCACACTGCAAAGGTAAATTGGAAAACCTCTCCTCACAAATCTGGCAAATCTCATTACTGACACTATTTTGTTGTGTTTTGGCCTTCCTACCCTCCAATAGCTCACTTTCTTTCCCTTATTGATTAACGAGATCTTCTGCGGCTCACATAAAATCTCAGCCTTATGCTCACTCAACCAATCCATCCCCAGAATCACTTCTAAGTCACCCAAGTCAAACTCAATTAGGTTAGCCTTAAACTCCACTCCCTCAATTTTAATAGGAACATCCAGAAATCTCCTTGAACACTGTACCTCTTGTCCTGATGGTAACACTATTGACATATCTATTGTATCTACTTTTCCCAACACTGACATTAACTTTTCCAAAATCTTAGTGGATACAAAAGAATATGTTGCACCAGAATCAAACAAAACTTTAACAGGAAAAGAGTGAATAGAAAAGGTACCAGTAATTACATCTTTACTAGCATCAACTTCACTTTGAGCCATCACATTCAGCTTTCCAGTATTTGAGGTCTTAGTCTGACCTCCTCCATTTCCAGTTCCATTTCTATTTCCGGCTTAAGGCGTTACCTTTCCTCCCATATTTCCTTGGAAACCCTTCTGCTGACCCCCAGCTGAGTTCCCTTTAAATTGAGAACCTTGCCCTTCCTTTCCCTTGTTCTTGGAGAAGCACTCATACTCACGATGTCCAAGTTTGTTACACAAACGACAAGTCACTTGGTTCCAAGCACAGTCCTTTCCTGGGTGATTGTTAGGACACATCTTGCAGAAGTGCACACGACCTCCTTGATTAGCCATTTGAGCTCTATTCCCATTTCCATTAGCAGGCTTCCCAAAGTTTCCCCTGTTACCCAAGAAGTTATTGTTGAAACGAGGTTTCTTAAATCCTCTATGACTCCCTTGTTGGTTGAAGTTTCCTCCACCATCCTTCCTTTTCTCCTTCGTCTCACCTTCCTTCAGTGCCTCCTTCTTCTTCTGGGCATGGGCATACAGGTGTGCAGCTCTACCATATAGTTCATCCAAAGACTCAAAAACCTGCCCGGATAACTGCAATTGGATGTTTAAGGGTAACCCTCTCTCAAAACGACTAATTTTCAACTTCTCGGTTGCCACGGCCTCCTTAGAAAATCTAAACAATTCTATGAACTTAGAGTAATAGTCAGTAACAGACATACTCCCCATCTTAAGCTCCAGAACCTTATTAGCTTTCTGTTTTTGAAGGAACACTGGATAAAACTTATTACGGATCTGTTCCCGAAACACATCCCAATTGAACCCTGGTAAAGCCCTAATCACAGCCTCATTTTGTGACCACCAAAGATCAACTTCTCCTCTCAAATAGTAAGTTGCATGGTTCACCTTAAGCTCTTCTGGACACTCAACTACTCCAAACAGCTTGTTAAATTCTCTCAACCATCCCTCTAGAATAGTTGGATTGTGCTCTCCTTGGTAAGTGGATGGCTTACTTTGAGAAATCTTCTTGAAAAGTTCCCCAGCAGGGTCATTACCATTTCCATTTCCTCTAGCAGCTAACTGTTCAACTACAGTAGCTAATTGCCTTACTACCTCATTCAGCTGATTGTTGTTACGTTCAGCCATTCTATTTCTCCAGTAGAGGGAAAAGACCTTTATATCAAATTATGTCTGACTCTAAGTTAGAACAACATAAACTTATAGCATAAAACATTTTCTCATTTCGTCTGACAAAAGTAGTTTTCATTCTTTTAGAGCGAATGATTCACTTAGTTTTGATTGTTTACACAACCATTAAAATAACAATAAAGCACATAACAAATAAAATTATTCCCTTGGTTCTACTCTACTTGAGGCTTCATTTCCTAAAACAATTTACTCATTTATTAATTCATTCCCATAAAAAAATTATTACTTAATTATTCCTAATATTTCCTAATGGCTCACTGCCACTTATTCACAAAAATAAACAGCAATCTAAATTGTCCAACAATCTAAACATTAACAACGCTAAACGGTATTAACTAACTTATATCTATACAAAACTCCTAGACATTAACATTGTCCTTTATGTCCTTCGACATTACATATTTCCTAGGTATAATCTCAGGATCATTCTTCACATCATCTTCTGTATTCTCTTCCATGTCTTCATCCATATCTTCCTCAGGATCAAGCTCTTCTTCATCCTCGGAATTAGATACCAAATCTACATACACAGGGATCACTGGATTTGGATTATCGATCTCATAACACGAGCTATCCTTCGATTCATAACTCCGTGAACTAGAAGTAGTTTCCTTCACCACCATGTCATCATCTTCCTAGTTACTTGGGCTTGGTGTGGGTGGGGTCTCCTCACTTGCATTCAATTCCTGGTACTCCTCCTTCCTGGTAATGTGACCCTCCAAATACCTCCGATCACAGCCCCACTAACCAACTGCATCTTTATATTTAGTGTAATTTGGAAGTCCTCCAGCAAAGTGAAAGTCACTAAACTTCGCCTTAATATCCAGGTAGGGTGGATAGTTAGGCAAACAACTAATAATTAAGGCCGACACATGGTTAGGTTGGTCCCATTGCGGTAGCTTCAACACTGTACTCATGTACCAACAATAAAACCGTACCTTCCAGACATACTGAGGTGGACTTTCATAGTCCTTCTTTTCCAATGTCCCCATCTGTGTGTCCTTACTAGGCATGCTATCTTACATCCTGCACAACACTTAAGAGTAATGGACCATCCTTCCCGCAACAAAACCAAACTAACAGTTCTACAACAAAAGGCCTGGTGGCTAACATACAATTTCTTTTACACATAGCTACTCACTTAAGCAACATCTCAACACATGAAATTAAATGCATGAAAAAACATAAATAAAGTCTATCCTACATGCCCAAACTTCCTTCCCAATCTCACCACATGATACTAAAGCAATAACACATAATACATACCTGAAATCCTTGCATACCTGCACGAATAATTAATATTAAAAACATTTATTTTTTTTCAAACTTTCCATTTTAGGAAATTTCTACTTTTAGAAAAATTCCATTTCTAACAACTTTCCAAAATTAGAAATTCCTCTCTCCCAAAATAAAACTTAGGGTACCCCCAAAATAGAATTTATTTTATTTCAAAAACTAAGCTTTGGTAACCACTTTGTAACACTATGGAATTTCCTAACTTTCTACTCTAGATTTTTGCAGAAAACATATTATAATTACTTATGAAATCTTAATTATTAAAACTCCTGGATAACTAGGAATAACCAAAGTATTACTGCCACCGTGATAACGGCTAAGACATTTATCAAAGTACGACAGCGGAATTTCTTAAAACCAAAACCAATTTCAAACTTATACTTCAGAAACAATCTCAAACTAAAATAAAACCAACTTAAAACTTTATTACACTTCGAAACCATCTTAATGGCCCTTAAAAATCAAAACTTAAACTGTGAAAATAAAACAACTTTCAATTAATAGTAGTTAGATCACTCCATAAGCAATGAAAGTAAGAATTACAAAGACTGCACAACAAGCACTCTCACTCCATACCAGCATGAAAATGACTTATGCCTACTTGTACCTGTAGCTTTTCTTATTCTAGACAACTACTCGCCAACAAGTGGGTCATCATAGGGCCAATTCCAAGGCAAAGCCATGCACACAAAACAAACAGTCATCAAAGCTGAGTACATAACTGCTAAAGACGATGCAACAAGAACAACATAAATTAAAATAAAAACATACATACATATTACCATTGACAACTCTTCACCTGTACATAGACTCAACATAATCAAATTAATTAGTATGTTTATTATTTGGATTTCGCATCGAACGGATTTCCTTTCCTTTAAAATCGCCCTATTGGGCACCAACTTGGGAGCAACTCCAAGAAGGTATTACCTATGTCACATAAAGTGACGGAATTCCAGCGCATTAAAAATGTAAAAGAGTACAACATCTTGTACTCCAATTTGAAGTCATAGATCTTTGTTCCATACGACTCCCCCCATTGTTCATACTCAAGGTATATACGTTCCAAGAGTTTTGGTGCGAATCCTCTTACACTTTACGTGATTAACCAGTTTAACAATGTCATGACTCACATACAACACCACATAAAAGCATGCATAAAGGCAAGCAAGCCATATTAATTATCTTTGATTTAAAGTGATTCTAAAAATAATCTTAGGTGTGTCCTTTAATTAAACTAAACTTCCTTTACCACACATTAACTGTGAGTGGCTAACTATTTACTTTCTCTTTGACCCCACATTAAACTGTGAGTGGCAACATGTATAAAATAATTGCTCATTAACTTCTATTAACTATGTGAATAAAAATTCACTAACTACTTTTTCTGTTGATTAATTAAGTAACTAACCAACTTAAATAAATTTATTTCTTCTTCTTTAAGCAATTGGCCAATTTAAACTGGTCATAACATTCCAATTAAATCTTGTAGAACTTATATTGCTAAAAACATGGAATGTCAAAATACCATAAAATCATGCTTTTAATAAAACTTGTCATGCATGTCAATTTCACAATCCAAACAAGCACAACAACATAACATAAAAGATCAACCAAGCATGTATTCTAATTCTCGTGTTTGTCTTTAGTACTTACATACCTTGTAAAGTAGTGGTGATCCGCCACAACTCCTAAAAGTCGACTATTTCGAAGTTTCCTACATGGAGAAAACCGAAACTAAATTAAAACCTTGTTGAATAAGTCCTACAACAACTCTAAACTAGCTTTCTACATTGGAAACTTGTCCAAAACATTCCCTATATGGTCACTATTCAATTCCATACTTTATTTTAATTTTTTAGTTGCAAAACACTTGATTTTCGGTAATTTTCCAATAATGACAGGTTTGTAAACCTTCTTAAAATCACTCTAAAACCTTTCTAAATATCATATTTTGATCATAAAACACTATAGTCATGTCCTAAGATCAATATACAATACTTAGATGCAATAAAAATAATTATTACATGTCACTATTTTTATTGGGCATAAATAAGTGTTAATAAAAATTTACAGCTTTATTTATTCATCTAAAACATAATAAATTCTTCATAAAACTCTTTTACAATCCACTAACATCATTATGAAACAAATCTATGCCTTAGAATAATTTTTCATGAAACAAAACATGTTCATATTTATTCTATTGATTTTTATGCATACAAAAATTGGACATCAATATAATTCTTGTTTAAAGCCTTTAAAAATCAATCTAAACTTCATAAAATCATCATAAATTCACCCAACAACAACTCATGATCATAAAATTGAAGTTTAAGTCATTAAAACCCATAAAAATCAAGAATATTATAATTTTATAAACCCTAATCTAAAATTTCATGAACAACAAATAAATTCATGCTTTCAAATAAATCATAACTTCATAAAACATGATTGAAACTTATAAAACATGATTAATCATAAATACAAAAATGAATTTGCAAGGTTGAATCAAAAACAAAAGAAGAAGAAAAAAAAATTATAAAGGGTCGGAAAAAAATATACCAAAGGGGAGGAGGGTGGCCGACGAAGTGCAGCGGTGGCCGGCGAGGTGCAGCGGCCGCAGCGAGGGCGAGCTCCGGCAAGGGCTTTGGCGAACAAGTTGTTTTTTTCTCTTCAGAAATTTCCGAACAAATATTTGTTTTTGTTCGAACTCTTCTCTTTTATTTCTTCTTTCTCTCTTTCTCTTTGTAAACTTTTGGAATGCTAAATCACCAAGTTGCAAAATAAATCTTAAAATTGGGGTTTTAAGGGATATTTACAGGAACCAAAGTGGGATTTGGTGCATTTCCACAAATACCCTTAATGTTTGAAATTACTTTTATGCCCTTGTTTTAAAATAATTTAGGAAACTCCAAAAATTCTATTTTTAGAAACTTTTCAAAATATTTAATAAAACATAAAATATTATTTAAAAACACAAAATAATTATTTTGATTAAAAATTATTTAAATTCTTTGTTTAATATTCTTTTTAACATAATATCTCAATAAAAATATTAAAAGCACACGTTTAAAATACGAAAATAATATTTCTTAAAATACGTGAAAATATGGGGTATTACAGTCTACCCCCTTAAAAGAAGTTTCGTCCCGAAACTTTATGTAGATTAATGTATGGAATTTGAATAGACATTTACTTCAGGCTTTTTCTTTATAATACTATGTTGTTGTAGACTTTAGACATTTACTTAACTTTTGCTTGACAACTTTTTAGTGGACAGACATAAAACTTTACTTAAAAGTCGTAAAAAATCGTAAAAACTTGCAAAATTAAAAGTAAAAATGCGCGAAATTAGATCGCACTTTACCCCCTTAAGAATCGAGTTAGGTCCCCGTAACTCTACCTACTAACCTGAAATAAATCTTGGTACTTTTCTCTCACCATATCTTCAGCCTCCCAAGTAGCTTCTTCGGTTACTTGGTTAGACCACAACACCTTCACTATTTTGACACTTTTCCTACGAGTATCCCGGACCTTACTGTCCATGATCTTAATTGGCCTCTCTTAATAGGTCAAACTTTGGTCTAACTCTATCGTTTCAGGCTGTAACACATGTGACTCATCCGGAACATATTTTCTTAGTAAAACATAAAATATCATTTAAAAACACAAAATAATTATTTTGATTAAGATTTATTTAAATTCTTTTGTTTAATATTCTTATTTAATATAATTTCTCAATAAAAATATTAAAAGCATACGTATAAAATACGAAAATAATTCCTTAAAATACGTGAAAATATGGGGTATTACAATAAATTTTTTCGATTTTGGGTGGTAGATGAGGCTTGGTTAAGTGGGTTCAGGGGTGTGGGGTGGGTCTGTCTGATTCAGAGATGTGGGTCTAGGTATGGGTTCAAGGGTATGGGTCTAGGTCTGGGTCAATGGGTTCTAGATTGTGGGTGTGGGTGGGTCTGTTTGGTTTAGGTCTGTGGGTCTGGGTTCAGGTGTGTGGGTCTAGGTCTGGGCCTATGGGTTCAGGTGTCTGGGTCTGGGTTCAAGATTGTGGGTGTGGGTGGGTGGATCTCTTCAGAGGTGGTGTGTGATGGTGTGTGGTGGTGGTCGGGTAGTTTATGCTACCTTGCCACCGTTTTTTTTTTTTATTATTGTTGGTGGTTGATTTGTGATGGAATTTTAGTCGCAAATTTCTTTGACTTTTTCTTTTAAAATTAGCTCAAAATTCCATCAAAAATAATTTATGAAGGAAATTTTGTCGCAAAAATGTAATTTTCCGATGACAAATGTTCCACGACGGACAGTTTACGACGAAATTCCTTCGTGAACGGTATTTGCAATGGATTTTAGTCCTTTTCCGACAGAATTGTTCAGTCACAAATCAGGCTTTTTTGTAGTGCAGGGTGGCAGCTCGTTGATGGTGGTGGACGGCCGGTGGCTGCTGCTGCCGGTGGGGTTCTGGCGATTAGCGGTAGGCGAGTGAGGGCCGGTTAAGGAGGGAGAGGTTCTGCTGGGGTTTAGGATTTGTTTTTTAATTTCATTTCTCTCTTTTTCCTTAAACTTAAAAATAATAATTAAATCAGTAAAAAAATTTGTTTTTTTATGTTTAAAAGGGGTATTATAGGCCCAAAATCATGTTTTGTAAAATTACTAAAATACCCTTAATGATGGAAATTACTTTTTTGCCCATTCTTTTTAAACAATTATGGAAAGCTCCTTAAAACCCGATTAGGAAACTTTAACAACATGTCAATAAATACTACAATGCAATGAAATACTTTATAAAAATTATAAATCTCAAATAAATAGTTTGGACCATTAATTAACTAAATTTCTTTAATATATTAATTTTTAAACATTTATTCCTTCCTTAAAATACTAAAAATGTACTGTATAAATATTAATTTAATTTATAAAATATCTAAAAATATGGGGTATTACAAATATACTATGAGACAATATAAAAAAATAAAGAAGAACCAAAGAAAATTAAAATTTAATATCCCATGCCTTTTTTTTTCTTCCTCTTCGTTAATGCATAATTTTGTAATTATTATCTTTTTTTACTGAATATTTCAACTTTTAGGAAAGAAAAAAAGGTTAAACATTTCAATTATTGTATAATATACATAATGTACGATTTTTTTTCCTTCTACACTTTACTGTTGCATGTGCCCCATTGAATTCATCCCTGCTTACACATTATTATTTCTCTTAATTAAAATTTAAATTTCTTCTATTAAATTATACTCAACTTATCTATAAGTATTTGAAAGCACCAATGCCAACACTATTCAAATTAGTAGTTGAGTTGTACACCGCACGGACTCCCACATGCGTGCTAAAACTTATGGCTATTTCATGTCGGACTCTCTATCTCAGTCGTTCATACCATTTGTTTACTGCTCTTTAGTCTTCACCCTCTCCTTCCCCTCTCCTCTTTCTCTTTCATCTGCCATTCTCATTAGGTTTGGGGTTTCGCTCACTTTTTTCACCTCTTTCTCTCTCATCTGTCATATTCTTGTGACCCTTTCCTTTCCACCATATTCTTGCTACCCTTTCTGTTCCGCCATTTTCTTGCGACCCTTTCCTTTTCATTTCAAGCATTGATTGATTTGCACCAATTGCGTCCCTTTTTTGGTCTCTCAGTAATCATGGCGTTGTGGTTGTAGCTCCCTTCATATGTGGTAGATTGAGTGTGTAGCTCGCTTCTAAGGTGATTTTTTTCAATCTTGATTTTGTGGATTGGCAAACTTTTTTTGTTAGTGAACGCCATTATTTTAAGCTTGTTGATTTTAGTTTTTGTTTGCAGCCCTTTCCTTGTGAAATCTATTGTTGCTTCTGTTTTCTTAGTTTTCGATATCATATTCACATTAAATTCATTGATTTGCGTTGAACTGTTGAGTTTGTTGGAATTGTTGTTGTTTGTAATTTTGAAAATTTTAGGGTATTGGGTTTCATGATTTTGATGTTGTTGTTCTATAGTTTCGAAAATTTAGGGTTTTAGGTTTCATGATTTTGATGTTAATTGTTCTTCAGTTTTATTTGTTTCATTCTCAAACACTTTTAGATGATAGGTTTTGTTATGGATGACTTCACCTCTCTAGAAAAGGTAGTAGCTTTGCTTTTTGTCTTGTTGGATATCCAATATTAGTTTGGCTAGGTATTTTTTGAAGCAATATTTGATTTTAATGATCAGTTTTGGGCTGTCGTTTAATTGCAACCCTTTTATGTTTACTTCATTCAATTTTTAACTTGATTTTGTTGTTTGATCAAATGTTATCACACTTTTGGCTTGAGTTTGTTAAGGTAGATTCAACGCTCTCTTAAATTTTCATTTTTAGTAGTTGATTTCCTAGATTTAGGATTTCTCAACTCTTACATCTTTGTTCAATCTTTTGTTGTTGTTGTTGTTTGATTTCAATTGCTGATGCTATGACACTTAAACTTATCAATTTCTACTCAATTTAGTTTGTTTGTGCAACAACTTTAAATTTTGCATTTATCGCTGTTTCTTGGGTTTATTGTTCATTTTTATAATTAGTGAAATTACTTGTTAAGGTTTTGTAGAAGGGAATTTGTTGTTTTCGAGTTTAAAATGTATGTTTCAGTTAAAAGAAACTATCACATATGTACTTTTATATAGTGAATTAGCTACAAAAACGAACCAAAAATATGTACTGTAAATTCAATTCTTTAGCATTTTCTGTTGTATCCCTTGAATGTTGATCAACCTTTATGAGATGAATTGAACACTTACGAAGCAAAGCATTATAGCTTTAAATAAAGATGTCATTCAACTATTATTTATGAATGGTTTTATCAGGTTTTAACTGTCATTTGAGGCTACTAATTTTTAGGCTGGGTTAATGATCAAGAAAGGAGCATGTATATCATGACTAGGTCATTGGGCATACTCATTCCATGCACTTAGTAAGTTAATTGGCCTCTTTTATTTACAATTTGTTGTAGCTTTAGTTTGGGGGTTCTTTCTTTATCTTTAGTTTATTCCCTATTTTATTTGGATTGTTTCCAATTTTTGGCCTACTCTCATGATTTGGTCTTACAACCGTACAATTTTTGAATGGAAAATTCACAAAAATAATCTCAACTATTGGCTGTCTGCTAATAAAAGACCAAACTTTGGAAAATCCAAAATTGGACCAAACTTTGTGCATGATTGTCTTTTTTTTGGACTCTTTTACGGGTGACTTGTTTAACTGGTAAGCTTAATTGTTTAATTATTTCTATTTATCTTTATTTTTGTTGGGTTTATGTATTCTTTACTAGTTGACCATTTCACTTGTTTAATCTATTCAATTCAATTGACTCTCTTGTTTTCTTTTTCTCTTCTAATTTTTTGGCTTCTTGTACACGCTTCATTGTTTTACACAACAACATCATCAATCTGAAGTTCGAAGGAGACACTGAACAATCAAGGTTAGTCAACTACTTTTGTTTCATTTTTTTTTTTTTTTGTACTTGAATTGAATTGTTGTGTTTAGGGAATTATATTAATTTCATTGCAAAAAATCGAAAATTTTGGGGTTAGATTAGGTTTGTTGATGTTTGTTTTTAATTTTTGTTGTTGTATATTGTGTCAATTTTGAATTGTTGTTGTTGTTGTAAAGTGGTTAGTTTTGAATTGTTGTTACCTATAGCTTAGTTTTGAATTGTTGTTGTTGTTGTTGTAAATTGCTTAGTTTTGAATTGTCGGTGCTTAATCTTCTGTATTCTGTAATATTGTTTTCAGATTTAATGGAGGATACAGTTTATTTGAAGATATGGCATGGGGGTTTTTTCGGTGTTGATAATAGGAAGAAGACGCGTTACTTTAGTGGGGAGGGGAGGACTTTTAGTGTTGACCCTGATGAGTTGTGTGGCTTCTACCTAAATGAACTAGTTATTAAATGTGGGGGTTATACTAACATTGAACCTTTGTATTATCGTGTACCTGGGATGTCATTGGATAAGGGATTAGTGAAGGTTTTTTATGATGGTGAGATGAGGAAGATGACACAGTTGTGTGTTAAAAATAGGGGTATTGAGATCTATGTGGTCCACAGTGGCAGTCCAAACAACACCAAATTAAAAGACTCACCAAATAAAGGCCCATCATCCTCTAGGCCCAAAAAGCTTCAAATAAGAAAGCCTCCACCTCCTTCAGTCATCAATAGTCCAAAAAAGAGAGGGTCTTTGTCTAAGTCAACTACTTCACCTTCTTCAACCTCTTGGCCAGGTGCATTTTGTGACCTCTGGACCATTTAAAACTGCCTCCTCAAATCCTGGTTTTGTTTTTACTGAACCCATTGAACAGTTGTCTCATATCCCACTAGTAAAAGATGCATTTGTGATATCTCAACCCATTGAAGCTTATTTTCCTTTAAGTCAAGATTCAGACATTCCTCATCCTGTTCCTGTACCTATAGTTGAATGTGAACAACTTCAAACACACACAAATGAAACCCAAATACTAGATAAATCACTGAGATCTCATCCCCTTAACCATGATTCCATCTCAAATGGCAACAAACCCCAAAAGAACAAGGCTGCATTATTTGTTGTGAGTGATGTACCAGATATTACCAGTGGGAGGATAATAGGGATGATGATGGTGATGTTATTCCTTGTAATGATGGCTTAGATGATTCAGTGAGAGACAACAGCTCTGATGAAGATTTGATCCAGGCTTGGATTCAGATGTAGAGGATGATGTTAATGATAATTAGAAGGAGGGATTGGTGGATGAATAGTTGTATGTTTGAGGAGACTTTAGAGGATATTCAGTTAGAGGAGAGGTGTGAAACATATGATGATGAGTTTCACACAGCTAGGCAGAAAGTGAAGGGTTGGAATTAATATATTGTTGATTTGTCAAAGAAGTTGCAGGAAGATGCACAATCTGGAAGGCTTAGTTCTCAAGTGAACTCCATAGTAAAATCAGGGGGTAAAAACAGTACAACAGAGGAAGAGGATGATGGTTGGGTGAGTGAATATGATGAATCAGAAGAAGAGATTCATACACCCTCAAATAGTGAAGAAGAAGAAGACAACAGTGGGAGAAATAGAAGTAAGGGGGACTTACTTTTGCAAGGTAATACCAATTTTGAAACATTCAAGTGGAAGATAAGGCAAAGGTTTTCCTACTAGGCATGACTTCAGGGAGACGGTAGCTAAGTATGGGGTATTCCAAGGTAGAAATGTGTGATTTTTGATCAGCAACTCATAAAGGCAACAGAGGCTTGGTGTTAAGTGTCAAACTAGGTGTCCTTTCAGAATATATGGTAGTTGGGATAGCATAAGAGGTTGTTTTGTAGTTAAAAAATTAAAGGGACAGCACAATTGTGTGAGAAATATGGAGAGGAACACTCAGCTCAGATCTGGGTGGATGGCAAAACAGTTGCTTGCAGTGTTCAAATCAATGCCTCAATGGCCTGCAAAAGAGATCATTGAGTGTATAAGGGTAGCTTACAAGGTTATGGTCAAAAGATGTTTTGCTTATAAAGTCAAGTACAGAGCACACAGGTTACTACATGGCTCCATGAAGGCACATTACAACAAACTTGGGTGCTACATAGCTGCTTTGAAGGCAACTGGTGAAGCTCTTGATGTTGATCTGGTAACAGTTGACAAGGGGAGGTCTAAACCACCTGTTTTTCAGAGATTTTATGTGTGTTTTGAAGGTATAAAGAAAGGATGGGTCAATGGGTGTAGAAAAGTCATAGCCGTTGATGCTTGTTTCCTAAAAACTTTTCTTGGGAGACAGCTTATGTGTGCCATTGGTAGGGACGGGAATGACCAAATGTACCCACTTGCTTGGGCTATTGTGGAGGGTGAAAACAATCTATCATGGGCTTGGTTTCTCACAAAGTTGAAGGGGTCACTGTCATTAGAAGATGGGAAAGGGCTAGTGATCTTGTCTGATGAACATGAGGTACTTTTTTCACACAAATGGCTTATTAGCTTATAATTCTCCCAAGTTTCCAGTTGCATGATATTAGCTTATAATTCTCATAAAGGCATGTTATTAGCTTATAATTCTCATAAAGGCATGATATTAGTTTATAATTCTCACAAAGGCATGATATTAATTAGCTTATAATTCTGATAAAGGCATGATATTAGCTTATAATTCTCATAAAGGCATGATATTAGCTTGTAATTATGCTTAGCTTGCAGATTTGATTTTTTTATGAGCTTATTGTCTCCTTGTTTCATTTTGTTGGTTATGAGCTTATAATTATGTTTAGTTGGTTGATTGATTGATACTGTTTTGCTTTATTTCAACTGTAGAGTATTATTAGTGGAGTGGCCACTGTTTTCCCCTCATGTGAGCACAGACACTGTGCTAGATACATCTTTTCAAATTGGCATAAGAAGTTTAGGGGTGATGAGATGAAATTAAAATTTTGGAACATAGTTAAATGTTATAAAAAAGCTGATTTCAAAGAAGCTTTAAGTGAACATAGGGAGAGTGATGAAGAAGCAGCAGATGCCTTTGTTGACTGTGACCCTAAGCTTTTTTGTAGAGATTTTTTGAGTAGTGATGCTAAAGCTAATGTAGTTACAAGCAACATAGCTGAAACATTCAATGGTTATATAGTTTCTGTTAGGAGTAAGAATTTGATTGACATGTTGGAGGAAATAAGAGGGCAGTTAATGCAAAGAATAGTGATCAAAATTACTGAAATGAAGAAATGGAGTGGTAGTATCTGCCCTAGGATTCAGATTAAGTTAGACAAAAACAAAGATGAAGCCAGACATTGTTTTGTCATGCCTTCAAGTGCCACTTTATTTCAAGTTTCTCATCACCTTGAGAACTTGAATGTGGAATTAGATGCTAGGTCATGCACTTGTAGGTCATGGGATATGACTGGAATCCCTTGCTGTCATTCAATAGCAGCCATTTATTTCTCCCACAAAAATGCAGAAGACTTTATTGATCCTTGTTACACTAAGGCTGTTTATTGCAAGGGCATATGAACATACATTTCCCCCTTTAGAAAGCCAAAGGTTTTGGCCAGAAGTTGACATGGTTTTAGATCCCCCACCCATAAAGGTTGGTCCTGGAAGGCCTAGGAAAAATAGGATCAATGATCCTTATGAGAATCCTAAGAAGCCTGGAAAACTGTTCAAACATGGAGTGGAGATGTCCTGCAGCATTTTCCATCAAAAAGGCCATAATAAAAGGAGTTGTTTCAACAAGGACAGCCAACAACAACCCCCTACTCAGCAAGGCACATCAAGAAAAAGAGGAAGACCAAGGTCATTAACTGCCCCATCCAGAGAACTTGAGATGCCACTGTCACAACAGCATCATGAAGCTACAGTTCAACCACAAAGGCTTGGAAGAAGTGGAAGGGTCATCACAAACAGTGGGAGAGGGAGAGGGAGTAGAGGTGGTGCAACATTTAGGGGAGGAGGTGCTACAGGAGCTTCAAGAGGAAGGGGAAGGGGAAGGAACAATCCACCTGTTGGTCTTGGTGTGTACTTTGATTATTAGGGTAATGCACTGATAAATGTAAGTGTACTTGTGAGTTTATGGCATTATTATTTGACTTCACATAATTGTCTGTATGTTCTTGTTTGCTTTTCTAATTGTTCTTATGTTATTGTTTGTATGCAAGAGCCTAGTGCTTCAGGACCAATGATAATGAGCCAACACTCAAGTGCAATGACCCAACCAAGTCAAGCATCCACAAGCAATGTACCTTTAATTGTTCGTATGTTGCTGTTTGTATGCAGGAGCGTAGTGGTTCAGGACCAATGATAATGAGCCAACAGTCAAGTGCAGTGACCCAACCAATTCAAGCATCCACAAGCAATGTGCCTTTGTAATGAAGTTGAAGTGTAACAAGGATGTAATTTTGTAGACTTTGTCAATTTAGTATGTTATTATTCCTTATGGTTTTTGTCAAAACAGTAGGATATTAATGTAAGTTTTTGCCTATGAATTCAACTGTAACTCTTTTGCAAGACTTCTTACTGATGTTAGTTGCTAATGTCAATGTAATGTCACTTATTATCAAGGTATTATCAATGACAATCAATGGCCTTGTATCACTTTGCAAAGCTAATTTAAGTGTGAATTAACTGTTACAAATAAAGTTTTTCTTACCAGTTGTGCAAAACAACAATAACCAATAGGAATGACTAGGTTGGATGACAATTTCAATCAAAAAACATGTACATGAGAA
Source organism: Suaeda aralocaspica (assembly GCA_016808085.1). Classification (NCBI taxonomy): domain Eukaryota; kingdom Viridiplantae; phylum Streptophyta; class Magnoliopsida; order Caryophyllales; family Amaranthaceae; genus Suaeda; species Suaeda aralocaspica. Next base: position 105,450 of record PYUH01000871.1, on the reverse strand, counting down.
ACTTAAAGGAATTTTTCCATATATTACTGTTAAGCCATTACAACCTACATTCAGCTACAAAAGGGTGGAACTAGTTACTACAAAAGTGTCCACCAAACACACCAACAATCATCATGTTAGTGCACTACTTATCCAAGCAAAAAGTGCTGAACATCAGCACTACACCATACACTACAACACCATCTGTAAAATCACCCCTAATATTGCTACCTTAATTATCAACACTACAACCCAAACACTATAACACCATCCCTACTCATGCTATCTTAATCATCAACACAATTGCAAATAACATCTATGACAAAAACAACAAAACCAACAGCTTCTTATCATACTTCACTTGCTCAATAACCTCAAGCTTCACACAACTCTCAATTACAAGCTCAGCTACTTCTTCCTCAAGTTTCCAGTTCCTCTTCCTCACCCTCTTGACTGTATCACCCAAATCACCTTTCTCATACTCCATACCAGCGATAGTGATGTCTCTTTCAAAAGTCTCTTGTTGAAGCTCTCCTACTTCATCAGGGTAATCAACCCACTTCGAGAAGCCACAATTAGCCTGACAAACAAATATAAACTCCAATTGAAATTATGTACAAAAATTAAACCCCAAAAATTTGGTATTTAAAAAGGTAACACATAAACACAAATTAAACAACTAATAACCAAACAAATGCAATTCGAAAAGGATAACGAAAATAACTCACATTGTTGTGATCACACCCATAAAATCGTTTGCCAAATGTGGGACCAGAAACCCAAACGGTACGGAGATGAGCAATCTCACCATGGAAACATCTGGGACCAGGAATTAAGTTGTTTGATGAACGAGACCTTGAACCAGAAAGGGAAGAAGACGCCATGGTTAACAATGGAAATAAAAAAACAGATGGAAGAAGGAGATAAAGGGAGAAAAAAAATGACAGAAGGAAGAAGAAAGATAAAACAAAGAAAGAAGAGGATGAATATATAAACAAGGGTTTAAGTTGAAGGTCAAAAGACAACACTAACTGTTACAAACATAAACCGACAAATTAATGCCTTTCACCTGATGTTGCAGGTTATTATTTAGTAAGGTCCAAAAAAAGACAATCATGCACAAAGTTTGGTCCAATTTTGGATTTTCCAAAGTTTGGTCTTTTATTAGGAGACGGGCAATAGTTAGGATTATTTTTGTGAATTTTTCCTTTTTAAATCAATTGATATTTTTGGTCAGTCAATTTGTGCAACTGCTTCTACTTCCTTGATTTGGTTAAACAGGGTACAATCACACTACAATTTTTGGTCTCTATGTGTTCGTCTAGCTCGTGACCTACTTAGATTATTTTCTTTCAACATATGGACTTCTTGTAACTCTTCAAGCATCTCTTAATCGTCAAACTTGAGAATTTATAGGAATCAAATTAATGTTGCTTTCATTTGCTAACATAATCAATGATGTTCTAATTTCATAATCATGGTTTTGTATTTATTACTGGTTTTTGATCGAAAAAATTCATAAAAATAATCCGAACTTTAGACGGTAATCTATTAAAAGTTTTTTTTTTTTTTTTGGACCCAACTTAAAGTTTTAATTTCCATTTATGGACCCATCCCAAATTTTGACCTATAAAATCATGTAAGAACACGTAAACATCCAATTATTTTCTCCTAATATCGTCCTACTTCTCATTCCACCACTCAACCCATCATCATCTCATCTTCTTTCATCATCATCACCATTACTACAGTTCACTTAACAGTTCAACAATAAACCGTCGTCTTCACTCACCACCACGTTGTCGTCACCATCAAACCACCACCACCATACAACCCACCATCCTTAAACCAATACCATCACTTAATAAATCCTTCAAAATCACCAAAACCATTAAACCCACTTCATTTAAACTCTTGGCAACATCGTCGTCAATTATTATGATTATAATGTTCAATGATTCATTTATTTGTTTACTGGGTGAATTTTTTTGATTTGTTTTGGTCTTTTTGGACTACTCTGTAATTAGATTTGTTTATTGTTTGAAGTATGAAAGGAGTGTAACTGATTGACCTCTAGTAGCATTAATTTGTAATGACAGAGAGATGAATCAGTGAATAGTGTTGTTTGATTTGATGGAGGTGAAGGAAGGAGCTCCAGTGGCAGAGAAGTAGAGAACAAGAGAGGGAGCAAGAATGTTAAATTAAAACAAACCACAAAACCTGAGCAAAAATAAAGAAAACATATTGAAGTTCTGATCGCCGTAGTGCTGACACCATATGGAATTTTGAGTAATTGAAGAAATCGCCATCAAAGAAGTTGAGTTAATGTATCAATTTATTAGTTTATTGAGAGAAAGTAAGGAGGAGAGACGAAGTTCTTCTCAATTACAAAATCAATAAAAATGAACTTAAGCCTAAATTAGAAGAAGAAAAAGGTATTTAAGCTAGTGGTCCCCACTCTAACTAACTCTCTCGTAACAAAATTAGAGTATGTTACAGTCAAACCAACTTTGACCAGAGGTGAGCGAAATATCAATTAAGCTTTACAAAGAAGTATTTACATTAAAATTATAAAAAAATAAAATAAAATAAAATAAAAACAAACAGAAAAAAAAAACAAAAAAACAAAAAAAAAATTAAAAACAAAAAAGTTAACCAGTTAATCAGGTCACCAATAAAATAGTCCAAAAATGGAAAATAAGGCTTGAAGTTGGGTCCAAAAATGAAAAAATAAAAAAAAAAAACGAAAGTTACTCTCCGAATTTTAGATTGTTTTCATGAATTTTCCTTTTAAATTTGTTCAATTTAGTTGCTTTTTTAGTTATTCCAATTTCAAGTGTCACAAAATTTGCTGTCTTTGTTGTTTGAGCATTGTCATTTTAGAAAATTTGAGTTTTGCCAGTCTAGTAAGTAGGGTACATGCTCAAAAACTTATGTTGTTAGTGTAATGTGTCTTTAGAGTGTATGCATTCCATTGTCTTGTCTTGCTATTAAAATTGAGGATTAGTGCTACATTCCTAGATGCAATAAACATTATTTTTCATTAATATGGAAACCAAGGATTGAAATCACTACTTGTGTTTCTGTAGGTTGTTTGGACTTCATTGCACTCTACATTAGTGAGCATTGAGGCAAGGTTAATCATGAGCATGGGTAATTGATTTTAATTTTAAAGTGATAGAAATTTTGTGGTATAATTGTGTGTGGCATTTTATTAGTTACTAATACAAAGTAATGGCCTTTCAGTTCTTTAAGATTAACTTTGTCTATGTTGGATGTATTTTTGAGGGTACATTACATTATTGGGTATCTTTATTTCTATGAGTTTGAAGTGACATGATTTTGTGGCTAAATTATTAATCATAGTTCGTTGATTTTTTTGTAGAAAATCTTTTGAGAAATATTAATGCGTCTAAGTAAATTATTGAATTGCTAACTTCGGTTAAGACAATGACATGAATCAGTAATTTGAGTTTGTAAGGGACATGCTAAGCGTTTGTTGTTACTTCTAGCATACCTAATATTTCCAATACTTCCATGGTATAGAACACTTTTGGTTCCTCTTTGGTTAGCGACTTGTTCTTTTATGTTTTGGTGTTAGCATGTTCATTAATTTCGTTACTTGCTCATTGAATTTAGTAAAATTAATGTGTGACATGCTTCTTTTAATTATGGCTCATTATTAGTAAGAGAAAGCAAACACAAACACCATCTTGTGATTATCTCCCTTTTGCTCTAGTTTTCTTCAATTTTCTCTCTGTAAAAAACATACTTATTAGTTTTATGTCATTTTTTCACATTCTTAATGCTATACTATATGTGGGTGTTTGCTGATTTATGTATTTTGTGATTTTGCTTTGGTTTTGGTTCTGTTTTCATGTTTGGTTGATTTTTTTTACTTTTTATTAATTAGATCAATAGTTTGTTGTGAGGTAAATTTTTGATTTATTGAAGTATACGCAGTACAGTTTCCGATGTTAATGCTGTTTTTTTTTCATGAAGCATTGTATTGGTTGGATTAGATCTGAACCTCGTTAGTAGGATGTGAAACAAAATTGGTTATGTGGAAATTGTTGTTGCTAAGTAAAGGATTGATTTAATAAGAAGTGATCACTTTTTCTCGTATAAATATCGTATTGTATATCTATATGTTCCATCTCGGCTGTAGAGCAAACAATAGAGGTCACATTAGAGTTGGGCAATTATGGAAGTAGGATGAAAAAAATTAGAAGCCAGCAGTAGGATTTTTTGCCAGTGGGTATAATTCGACTTGATAGATAACAAGGTGTAAACTAGGATAACAAGACCGAGGACCAATGTTATGGTTGACAATGAATGCATAATTTTCTCCTGTTACAAACTAAACAAGACCGATTTAGAATATTTTAATAGTTATCAATTTTCTGAGGTTAATTTTCAATTTTGGTGGTTATTAATTTTATTGTTCATTGCTTATACTTTGATTTGAAAATCACTTGCGTTGGTTTGGACATGTGAGACAGAGACTTGAGGGAGCTCCGGTGCGACGAGTGGAAGGGTGGGATCATGGAGGCTTCAAACGAAGTAAGGGGAGACCGAAAATGACTTGGTGGAAATGGGTTAGAAAGGATATGAAGCTTTTGGATTTACAAGGGAATGAGGTCCTTGATCGCAGGGAATGGAGGAGGAAAATTTATATGGATGACCACATGCAATGATTTTTTTTTTGGTTAATATAGGGGACCCCAATTTTTGTGATTAAGGCTCTGTTTGATTGATTAATTGCTTATATTTTGATTTTAAAGTCGGAACTGCCGGTGTTGTGAAAATAGTTTGTAATTAAGAGGCACAAATGAGATATAATTGTCGCTACAAATGAGCTGTCTTATACTCAATTCCTACTTAAGGACGCATATAGTGGTTATTAATATATAGTCACCAAATATTTATTAACCGCAGGTGACTAGGGGATTATAGTGTCAAGCTGCAACCATTTAGGCACACTAGTTGTGACACTGTGCGCAATGCACACGGCGCCCCAAAATATGTATGTTTGTGATTATAATGTTTAGGTTTATATAATTCATAGTATTGTATTTATTGATTAAATTGTATAAAATGGGTTACTTGTGTATATTAGTGAAGTTCTTATATTAGTTCATGATAGAGTAAATGGGCCCCAAAATGGCGGTTCGATGGTATAAAATCAAATTCTTACAGTCATGTGTAATGGTTTAATAAGTAATTTTGGTTTGTACCAAATGAGACATTGATATATTAGTTCTATTGGTAATTTCAATTTATGAGTTTTACAGTTCATGTGGTTTATAAACACAATTTTTACCATTCATGAGCCGGAACAAAATAATTGTAATTATGTATGATAAACATGGTGTATTTCCCTAAATAATGTCTCGCCTTCTAGTAGACAATCTGACTATCTACATTATACACTTCCATGTTTACCCCAAATTCTTAATTCTATTTCAACAGTATCTTCCTGTAGAAAGTGATGCAGGTTAATGTTAATTTATTGTAATCAATAAAAATGATGAGAAATTGACCAATATTAGAAGAAAAAAAAAAAGAGGCTAAAATTTGATTTATTCTCTCCTCGCTCTATATTTCCTATTTGAGTGATACAAATATGATGAGAGACTGGCCAATACGATGTTGAAGAGAAACTCAAATAGAAAGTGATACAGGTTAATGTTTTGTTCTTTCAAAACAAATGAAATATAGTTTGTTCCTAATCAGTTCCCCCTATACATTCAAAAATAGGAAAAATATAGTTACTTGCCACACAAAAAAACATAGGAAGTTATCATCTTATATTTAAAGTATCACAAAACTGATTAAAACGACATAACTTACAAAGAATTGACCTGATTGATCAAGTAACTCTAGAAATGAAACATGATTGTTTCAAACTTTCAAATGAAATTATAAACATATCAACTACTAAGATCAATGAGCTTGTCACTTTCAAATACATAGACAATAGTTGTAGTAAAGCAGAACAGCACAAAACCTCCTCAACACCAGCTTCATCACAACACTTAAACTGCAGAACAGAACACCTGCACAAGACCAGAGAAAAAACAGCTTGCATATCCAACACAATTATATACAGTAACCTTGTTTTGTGAACTTGAAACCAACCATTATTTTATTTCATCATTATATAATTTACAATAACCTCCCTTTGTGAGGTTGTTCATTATTTAGCATTTACAGCTTGACCAATTTTATTGATAGAAGGAAATCATTTTTCATTTTTTTTGGAATGGGGGCTAATAATTAACTTTGAATCAAATGTCTAATGTCCTCACTAACTAAATTAAAATGAAATGGGTCAAACAAAACTTAAAGTAATATATAGTCTCAAAATCTAGTAAAATAACTTGAGGAAAACTGCATTAAAATAACTAGTCAAAAACAGCATGAACTTAGTTTTGAAATCTGAAATACCAAATGTAATGGACTGAATATTATTATTATTAAAATTACTATTTCCAGTCAATAGAGGATTAATTTGCAGTGAGGAAAAACTGAAAAGGTACTTAAATTGGGAAGAAGGATTATAAATGCATTGATTTTTGTTTGGAACTGTGTGTTTTGAATTAATATTAGGCTCATAGGCTGTATACTTTGCATTGTACCATCATTTCATTGGATATTCAGGATTGAAGAGTTACTTAAACAGGAGAGAAGTCTGTTCAGACAGTCTATTAATGCATGTCAAGAATTAGTCTGAACTGAACAGTTGCATCTGAAGAGTTGCATTAATAGTTTCATATCCGTTTCCAAGGTGTTTAGAATTAATAGGTTTTGAAGAGTTGCATTCTGTTGACAGTTTCCAAGGGCTATATAAAGCAATCCCTGGTTAGTTTTAAACTATACAGTTTCTTCTTTTTTTTTTTTTTTGTCTTGTAAGCCATGGAGGGAGAATATGCTAAACTTCTGTGTCACACCACTACATACAAAGAGATCTAAAAGAATTTTTTGGTATGTACATACTTTACTAAGTACAAACAGATAATTTGGTTAAGTATATAATTATCTATTTTACTTATGGGTTTTAAATACATAATCTGTCTATTTTACTAATGGATTTTAATGTTTTGTAGCCTTTACCACAACAGTGGAGGTTGTTGATGGTGCAGTGTTCTGGCAGTGCAACAACTTCTCATACAAGCAGTGGGCAACCTTGCACTATGAGGGTGCTTGCAAATGAAGAGGGATCAAAGTTTGGAGGCTTTTTTTATGACAAAGAGTGGACCGGCTTTGTGAAGAATAACAATGTTGTTGTTGGTGAAACAATAAGTGTTTATTATGTTCGACGTGGTATTTTTTATATCAGAATTTTCAACAACAACAATGAAGAAAGGTTTCCTGTTGTTGTATAGAAATTATGTTGTTTTTGTTAAATATTGCTAGGTTTGTATTTTATTGACTTAAACATTGTTTTGTATATATTTGGTTTGAACAAAATTTATTGTAGTATTACCTATTTTTAGCATTTTGGTTCTCACTTCTCCCACTACACATATCAACATCTATTTCACTTCCCCCACTTATGCCTACAATTGAATCTGAAATCATCGAGCAGTTGCTAATAGCCAAATATGCTTAAAGGTTAGCTACGAAACAGTTCTAAAAATAGACAAATTTACACAGTGAAGTACTGACACAAAAGTTGCAACAAAATTGTGATTCTTTCCCCTTACATATATCTATTGAGATCTAATAGAAATACAAATAAACCTATTTATGGCATCTCTCTAACCTAGTCCGATGCAAAAATATCAAGATCAAAATCACCCACAGTAGAGCTAAACTCTTCTTCTCTCGTGACATGTTTCAGATATTAAAAAAACCATCCAGAGCAACTACTACAAGTCTTTAGGATAATGATAACGATACAACCATATATGAAATCAAAATCAACTCAAACAGGTAAATTAATGGCAAAAATCCTCATATAGATGAACACTAAAAACAAACTTTCCAGCAAACCCAACTATACTGTGATAGTAATGCAAAGAAAAAATATGAGCAGCAACATTAGAAAGCACTAGGCTAACCTGTTGCAACGATATTGTGCTTTCTTCATCATTTTCTTCTTTCACATTCTGGAAATCGAAATTTAAATGAAATTGTAGTAAGATAGAGTGAAGAATTAACCAGGCGCACATCATTCAAAGAAGATGAATAAAGGAGGGATTTTTCCAAATTTTAAATAAAATATATGAAGAACAAACACAAAGTGAAACAACAAAATAAGTCAAAATTAAAATAGCATTTATTCATAATAACAAATACAAAATTAGATGGAAATCGAATATAAAACGAAAAATCCCAAAATAATCAATACCCTAATATATTTACTAGAGATGATTGACAATTAATGGAAAAAAGAAGTTGAAAGGAAAAATAGGATTATATATATACTTTTGAGGGGATCAAAAACGGCCCCAAAAAACTTTAACATTCATATAAATAGAACCCCCCTCCCCCCCGGATCATAATCACTCCTCGTCATCTACTTCTTCCCTCGTATTCAGAATATGCTTTCTCTTGATCACAACATGCAAAAACTCTGCCATCTTTACTTCTTGAAACTCCATCATGGTCAACAATATTTCTGAATTATCAAACCCAATAAAAGACGTAACACATTTAATGTAATCAATCAACAAAAAACTGTAAAAATTGAGATCCTTCAACGCAACGTGAATCCGTTTGAACCCTAGAATACAATCCCCCAAAATTCAACCCTAAAATCGAATGTATACCCAAGAAATGGGATTTTAGCAGTGAAACATTCGAAACCCTAATTCAACACCTAAGACCGAGTTCAATATCCAATAATTCAAAACCCTAATCGTTTTCACCCTAATTCAACCCCAACAATCGAATTCAAAGTCTAAAAAATAGCATTCACCACACAAAAGTTCGAACATCAATGTACAATATTTTGTTTTGTAGCAAAGCAAGTCAAACGTTCATCTACTAAATGACAAAATAAAAATTTGAGTGGGTGGGTGTTGCTTTGTGAACTTGAAACCAACCATCATTTTATTTCATCATTATATAATTTACAATAACCTCCCTTTGTGAGGTTGTTCATTATTTAGCATTTACATCTTTACCAATTTTATTGATAGAAGGAAATCATTTTTCATTTGTTTTAGAATGGGGGCTAATAATTAACTTTGAATCAAATGTCTAATGTCCTCACTAACTAAATTAATACTAATTTAAATTTTAAAGTGGTGTTTTTATTTGCTAATTCAGAGACTATATTTATAAAAAATGAAATGGGTCAAACAAAAATTAAAGTAATATATAGTCTCAAAATCTAGTAAAATAAATTGAGAAAAACTGCATTAAAATAACAAGTCAAAAACAGCATGAACTTAGTTTTGAAATCCGAAATACCAAATGTAATGGACTGAATATTATTATTATTATTATTATTATTATTATTATTATTATTATTATTATTAAAATTACTATTTCCAGTCAACAGAGGATTAATTTGCAGTGAGGAAAAACCGAAAAGGTACTTAAATTGGGAAGAGGGATTATAATGCATTGGTTTTTGTTTGGAACTGTGTGTTTTGAATTAATATTAGGCTCATAGGCTGTATACTTTGCATTGTACCATCATTTCATTGGATATTCAGGATTGAAGAGTTACTTAAATAGGAGAGAGGTATGTTCAGACAGTATATTAATGCGTGTCAAGAATTAGTCAGAACTGAACAGTTGCATTAATAGTTTCATATCAATTTCCAAGGTGTTTGGAATTAATAGGTTTTGAAGAGTTGCATTCTATCGATAGTTTCCAGGGGCTATATGAAGCAATCCCCGGTTAGTTTTAAACTATACAGTTTCTTCNAGTTTTTTTTTTTTTTTTTTTTTTTTGTCTTGTAAGCCATGGAGGAGAATATGCTAATCTTCTGTGTCACACCACTACATACAAAGAGATCTAAAAGAATTTTTTGGTATGTACATACTTTACTCTGTACAAACAGATAATTTGGTTAAGTATATAATTATCTATTTTACCTATGAGTTTTAATTACATAATCTGTCTATTTTACTAATGGATTTTAATGTTTTGTAGCTTTTACCACACAGTGGAGGCTGTTGATGGTGTAGTGTTCTGGCAGTGCAACAGTTTCTCATACAAGCAGTGGGCAACCTTGCACTATGAGGGTGCTTGCAAATGAGGAGGGATCAAAGTTCGGAGGCTTTTTTTACGATAAAGAGTGGACCGACTTTGTGAAGAATAACAATGTTATTGTTGGTGAAACAATAAGCGTTTATTATGTTCGACGCGGTATTTTTTATATCAGAATTTTCAACAACAACAACAATGAAGAAAGGTTGCCTGCTGTTGTATAGAAATTATGTTGCTTTTGTTAAATATTGTTGTGTTTGTATTTTATTGAGTGTTAAAACATTGTCTTGTATATATTTGGTTTGAACTAAATTTATTGTAGTATTACCAATTTTTAGCATTTTGATTCTCACTTCTCCCACTACACATATCAACATCTATTTCACTTCCCCCACTCATGCCTACAATTGAATCTGAAATCATCGAGCAGTTGCTAACAGCCTAATATGCTTAATGGTTAGCTACGAAACAGTCCTAAAAATAGACAAATTTACACAGTGAAGTACTGACACAAAATTTGCAACAAAATTGTGATTCTTTCTCCCTATACATATCTATTGAGAACTAACAGAAATACAAATAAACCTGTTTATGGCATCTCTCTAACCTAGTCCGATGCAAAAATATCAGGATCAAAATCACCCACAGTAGAGCTAAACTCTTCTTCCCTCGTGACATGTTTCAGATATTAAAAAAACCATCTAGAGCAACTACTACAAATCTTTAGGATAATGATAACGATACAACCATATATGAAATCAAAATCAACTCAAACAGGTAAATTAATGGCCAAAATTCTCATATATATGAACACTAAAAACAAACTTTCCAGCAAACCCAACTATACTGTGATAGTAATGCAAAGAAAAAATATGAGCAGCAACATTAGAAAGCGCTAGGCTAACCTGTTGCAGCGATACTGTGCTTTCTTCATCATCTTCTTCTTTCACATTCTGGAAATCGAAATTTAAATGAAATTGTAGTAAGATAGAGTGAAGAATTAACCAGGCGAACATCATTCAGAGAAGATGAATAAAGGAGGGATTTTTCCAAATTTTAGATAAAATATATGAAGAACAAACACAAAGTGAAACAAAAAATAAGCCAAAATTAAAATAGCATTTATTCATAATAACAAATACAAAATTGGATGGAAATCGAATATAGAACGAAAAATCCCAAAATAATCAATACCCTAATATATTTACCAGAGATGGTTGACAATTAATGGAAAAAAAAAAGTTGAAAGGAAAAATAGGATTGTATATATACTTTTGAGGGGATCAAAAACGGCCCCAAAAAGACGTAAACAGGTTTACATCAATATTTATGAATTATCAAACCCAATAAAAGACGTAACACATTTAATGTAATCAATCAACAAAAAACTGTAAAAATTGAGATCCTTCAACGCAACATGAATCAGTTTGAACCCTAGAATACAATCCCCAAAAATTCAACCCTAAAATCGAATGTATACCCAAAAAATGGGATTTCAACAGTGAAATATTCGAAACCCTAATTCAAAACCAAAGACCGGATTCAACATCCAATAATTCAAGACCCTAATCTCTTCACCCTAATTCAACCCCAACAATCGAATTCAAAGTCTAAAAAATCATATTCACCAGTCAAAAGTTCGAACATCAATGTACAATATTTTGTTTTGTAGTAAAGCAAGTCAAATGTTCAGCTACTAAATGACAAAATAAACATTTGAGTGGGTGGATGTTTTTTTTTTTTTGGGGGGGGGGGGGGGGGGGGGGGGGGGAGGGGGGGTTGAACATCACAAACATTTGTACCTACCATAACCAAGTTAAACCTTTTGTCTCTTCTTCGAAAACCGTGGGAAACAAAATATGCTGCCTGAAAGTGAGAAGCAAGTAACAATCACTAAAAGGAGATTGAACATCTGGACAGGGACTCACAATGAGAAATGGTGCGATTGCGCAAACATCAAAGATCACATACTTGTAGGGGCAAGAGGATTCAAACCTTGTTTTCAACTTCACATGAAGTAGAATTTGTTGTCTTGTTTTTCGTCGCCTGTCCAATTCAACTCTTGTGAAAACATAATAGCAACCTAAAAATTCAAAGCTAAATCATATCAAAACCCTAATTCAACCCCCAAACTCTAATCCAATTCAAACCTTGTTAAAATTGGATTCATCACTACTCAGAACAATAAAATGTAGGTATCGAGAAAAAGATGTTTGTAAATTGGTGCACATGATGATCAATTTGAAAATCAAAAGTGAAGGGAAAATCTATGCAAGGAATTAATATGCTCAAAATGAAATGCATTTCTTACTCCTTTCAACGCAAATTCAACAAAAGTACACAACAAAAAGGCCTTAATTCCAAATTAACTTAGGGCCCGTTGAACATGGATCGATATGGTGAATCGCTACAGTGACAAATGTATATCCTTTCTACATTCTTCTCTTTATTATATCATGTTTTCCCCAAACCCTTATAAAGAATATGCGTATAAGATTTAAAACCGAAAAGCAAGAACATCAACAATTAAGCATCGTTTTGTAATAACCCTAGTTGTGCAGTGCTTTTTCAGCAAAGTCTAACTAAATTTGGTTTAAGGAGTAAGAAATGAAACTTTAAATACCTAACCTGTTGCACCCCCAATGTATTTTTATTCATCATCTTCTTCTTTAACTTTCTGGATTCTAGAAATTAAAATGAAGTTGCAGTAAGAGAAAACATAAAAACAAAACGACGCAGGTAGAATTATCAGCGGAAAAGAGTAAAAATTTACCTAATGAAGAACAAACACAAATTGAAACAAAAAAAAGGCAAGCTAAATACATCACTTATTCGTAATAGCAAACACAAATTTAGATCCAAATTGAAAGCAGAATGAAAACTCCAAAAAAAAAAAAAAATAGAACCGTAATCGAACATGTTAATCAAATCTTCATGAATTGAGTTACATGAGATGATTGACCATTAACGAACATAAATGAACAATAATTGAATTTTAAAAATACCTTTAAGGACCACGATCGGACCCAAAACCCAACCAAACCAAACCAAAAAAAAACAAAGCTTGAAATTAATTATTGATCGAAACCCTAAATGAAATCGAATTGAGCCAACAAAAATTCGAAACCCTAATTTAACACACATAAGTTGAATTCTATTCCAAAAAACAAAACCCTTTGAATTTAGAATCAAATCAAAACCCTAATTCAAACCCCAAAGAATCGAATTCAATAAATCAAAACCCTAATTCAACCCCCAAAGAATCGAACGAAAAAAGGAAATTGACAATTGAAAAAACGTATTCACCACCAAAAAGTTCGAAAACCCTAATCGAATAAGTAACCAAAATCGAACAAAACATATTAAATCTCAACAACATATAATAGAAAAGGGGAAGATGATACCTAAAACCCATGAGCAAATCCCAACCTATAGGTCCACTTCAGTTGCCACGTCAGGCTGTACAGTGTTTTTACTACGCTAAAACCATAAGAATGGCAAGGAATCCTGAGATTAGCTCCTTCTCCATAGCGCAAACGCCCCTAACAAAAATTAACCCCAAATTTTATGGCACTACAGATCATGATTCAACATCATTGAAACAACAGGAAGTAGGATATTGAAGATGAAAGAGAAGGCATTACCAGAAGAAGAAAGAAGAGCAAGGTTGTTCACGTGAGAACATGTGAGGAGAGCCAATGAAATCACTATGTGAAAGCTGAAGTAATTTCTGCAATCAAACAACCAGCTTAAAGTATTCGCCATCAATTTGACCAAAAATAATTTTAAATTTTGAATTCTGATGTTGAGAACTTAAAGCTAACTTGGTTATCAAAATATCAATCAAAACAATGAAATGCAAGTATAATTACACACGAATGTAGCCCTAAACAAAAATAACATTTTGATGGTCTCAATAACACCAATACAATTAACTAACCAAATAATTTCGAATAAGAACAAAATTTTAATTTGGTAAAATCAAGATCAATGAACTATAGCTTAGTGATATGATTTCGAAAATCGAAAGATGATTGTAATTATAACCAAAAAAAGTATGAATTTGAATTGAGAGAGAAGAAGAATACCAAAACATCGGAGAATAGTGACAAATTTAACTGCGAAGTAATAAAATTAAAACCAACCATTATAGAAAGAACGCCATTCTACTTTACAATATAACCTTCATTATAGAAAGAAATACAAAGCCTCCACCTTCTCACCCCCTCACTCTCTATCTTCACTCTTATCAATAGATTCCCCACCAACACCACAACGACTAGTACAAGTAGAAATGATCTATCCTCTACCACAAGACATCCTCCACATGATATTCATCAAATTGCCTGTCAACCAAATCCTCCTCTGCCGCTCCCTATCAAAACATTTCCACAACCTTCTAACCTCTCCCTCTTTCTTGCACTTCATCTTTTCCCTTCACTATCCCCTCTCTCTCTCTCTCTCACTCTCCCTCTATTGTCACCCTTTGCCCCCTCACCACCACTATCCTCCCCCACCACCCTTCTCTTTGTCTCTCTGTACCTACAGCCTCATCAAACTCCTTTTAAAACCAATCATTCTCTATCCCTTCTCTTCACCCTCCTTTTTGTGCTCTCCGCCCCCTAACCATCATTGCCAACATTCTCCTTCTCCTCTGCCACCCCCAACACTCCTCCACGCGATCAACCCTTCTCAAGAAACAATGCCTTCTCAAACAAACCCTAAAACTCACAAAAACGTATAGGAAAACAAAATAAATTTATTATCGAATTAAAAAAAAAAGGAAATAGCATTTGAAATTGATAAGCTTAAGTGTTCTTTGCACCCACACTGTACTTTCTTCTTCACTTCTTTCAATTGCAGTAGCACTCAGACATTATAGCAATTTAGGAGAGAATGCATTAAAAAAAAGGAAGTACCTAGCATTGAAGACCCTGAAATAATAATCTAGTGAACAAACCTGATTAGTTAGCTGAACTGAGCTGAATGAAAGTTTCGACCTTTTTAATCAGATTAGAGGAGAATCAGTAGATAAATTTTACTATTAAGTTATTATGTATGCCTCCATTATATGTTATATTGGCAGCACCTTTCTAACTTCGTATATTAATCAATCCATAAATCGATTTATGATTAGATGCACCCAAATGAAACAAACCAGATTACTCTAAACAGTAACCCATAATCGAAATCGATTCCATAATGAAACTCCCAAAAATCAAAACTTTAAAACCCCAAAATCTTCAAAAATTAGTCAAAAATTGAATTAAAACCCTGGAACATCGAATTCAACCCAGAAAAATCCCCTGAAAAAATCAAACCCTAATTAATCAAAATCAAATTCAAGCCCTAGAAAAACAAATTCACATACCCAAAAAGTCGATACTACAACATGCAGTAAAAAATTGTAACACAAAACCCTAAAATAACCCTAATTAACGAACACTTGGATGGATCAAGCAACAACAACAACAAAAAAGAATAAATAACGAACCTCTAGCAAATTCGCCACAAATAAACTCCAATACCCACTGATCCAACAGTCGAAGGAACCCAGCAAAACACCCCCTTCTTCGAGATCCAATGGTCGCAGGGAGCAAAGAATGGACCCCAATACCCACTGATCCAACAGTCGAATTAAAACCCCTCATCATCACCTCCATCATCATCCTCGTCATCGTCGTCTTCAATAACCCTAAATAAATATCAAATTGAGTTATTGAACACCAAAAAATTATTAAAAATTCCAAACCCTAACCCAACCCTCCCAAATCAAATTCATCACCCAAAAACTCGAAAACCCTAATCAGAATCAAATCCTACAAACCCTAATTAAGATTAAAATAACCAATTAAACTAAAGAAAAGTGAGACCCAACCTACCTCGAAAACCAGAAATCGAAAGTGATGTCTGACGAAGCCATTCATGGAGATTAACTCAATCGAGGGTTCAATCGAATCGATCCATCAAATTAGAACTCAATTTCTGAACCTTCGAACATGAAATTCAATGAAAACACAAAACCCTAAAGTAGCGTGTTTTGAGTAGGAAATAAATTGAACAGCTTAATCAAAACAAACCTAGAAAACTGCACACCATTTGAAGGATGGAGTTCTTGGCGGTGCAAGGGCCGCAAGGGGATGTTTGGGACCCGCTTCAGCAGCCATGGTTTCTTGGAGGTGCAAGGGTCGCAAGGAGCTAAAGATGAATTGAAAATCCGCAGGAGAAGCTTCTGGGAGAAGAAGGAAAAGAAAGGCTTCACAGAAGAGGAATAAACCAAGAGGGAAAAAAAAAGAGGAAAAAGGAGCAAAGCAGTAAAGAAGGAATCATGTGCCTCTCATGTGACAGACATAGTGAATTCACTATTGAAGCTGACATGGAGGCTGAGTTGGACCAATCGCGTGGGAGAACTGTTCTTTCAATAGTAGTTCTCAATCACCACATTTTAAGATGTAAGGATATATAACCAAAGACACAAATAAGAAGAACCAAGACCCATGTTCCTTGGAAAAAGAAAACAATAGATCACACATACCATTCCCAAAGTAAGCAGCAGTATCACAACAGTAACAAAATCTGTACTGCATATTATTTTTTAATTAAAAGGCATGAGGAAGCCAAAATTTCAGTATCAACATCTAATAAGAAAGGACCTTTGGCGCCCTTTTTTTGGCACCAAACACACCTAATTTATGGGAAACCATGTACATAATGAAGTGGCAGTTAGTTTGAATAAGAGTGGGTCCACAGCAAGCAACACTTCTTCTATATATTCCATATGGGCATACATCCTAAATACCTTATCCTAACCCCCACAATACCTCACTGTAATAACCCAAATTCCAAAGGGCCAAAATCCAGCACAAAAACAGTATAGCATAACCAAACTGTCAAGGCCCACAAATACATGAAACCCAAACAACATAACCCACAAACTAAGAAAAGTCTTGCAACACTAACCTAATCTGACATTGCTAATAAAGGCAATAAGCTTAGCACACCTAACTAATCCAGAAAATTAAATCATTCAGCTTAACCAAATTAGCCAAGCAACATACCCAATCAATTCCATCAACTAACTCCTAACCCCAATCTGATTTAATCGATTTCACTTCAATGTATTCAATTCAATTCAATCCAATTGAATAATAAACTAAATTACTACAATATCGCTGAAAATCAAAACAAAACATAACACAATTAAGCAGTCAATTTCAAAACATTAGATCATATATTCAATCCAATTGAATAATAGACTAAAGTACTACAATTGGACTCAAAATAAACAAAAACATAACACAATTAAGCAGTGAAATAATCAGCAAGAACTAAACAAATGAAAAACCAATCTAACCTGAAGTACCAATCCTGACATTGACAAAATAGCCACCAAACGACGAAGCACCAATTTCTAATAGGCAAGGATATTTATGAAATTAGAGTTCAATCGAATCGATCCATCAAATTAGAACCCAATTGAACCGATTCGTAAAAACAAACCCTAACCCCATAAATACCCCTAACAAATAGAAATATGAACTCCAACATGCAAGAGTCGCATATTTCAAAGTGAGAAGTAGGAGAAGATGCAGTTACAGAGAAGAAGAAAGAAAGGGAAGACATCTTAGGGCCATGCAAGGGTCGCAAATTCCAAAGTAAGAAGTAGAAGATGATTAAGTAAGAGAGAAGAAGAAGGAAAGGAAAAATCGCAGCAAAGGAAAACCAAACCACGAAAAAACGAAAAAAAAAAAGGAAGAAAAAAAAAACAAAGAAAGAGCCCAAATGAAGCATGTGCCTGTCATGTGACCACAATAGTGAAAACACTATGCAGGCTGACATGGCAGCTGAAGTGGACCAATAGGGGTGAAAATACGAGCTCACCATATCAGTTCCGTGTGAGTAATGCCATGCTAATAACCTTGCTATCTTTTGATACATCACATTTTGAGAATACAATTATACAGGAGCTGAGACCAAACCTTAGGAACCAAATCAACCCAAAATACCTCAAAGGTAAACTCTAAAACAAGAATCCTAAGAAATCATAAATACTCATCAACTCAGCTACAACCTGCATTTTGAACCATTCTATCTCTCAACACATAAAGCTCAGACTAATCCTTAAGATAGAACCAAATCAACCAAAAATACCTTGAAGGTAAACTCTAAAACAAGCATCCTCACAAAAATCATAAATACTCATCAACTCACCTACATCATGTATTTTGAACTAAACCCAAAATCATATCGGATCACCCATTTCTCAAGTCTCAATCACCCTATACACAAATTACTTGAATCATCATTAAACCCAAAATCACTCACAATTTGCCTTTCGAACAGAAACTGAAACCAAATCTAGACTATCCATTTCTCATCACAACATACACAAACTACTTGAATACATCGCTAAACACACCATCACTTATAGCTCGAATTTTGAAACAACCCCCAGATCAAATATAGATTACCAACTTCAAAAGCACACTACACAAAATACTATTATGTATCACCAAAACCAAAAATTACCCGCAACACGCATGTGAACCCGAAAATAAATCTCACTTAGCCATTTCTCAAGCATAAAATACACGAATTACTTAAATATTTCACCAAATCACCTACGACTCGCATTTCAAAACAAACCCAAAACGAAATCCAGAATACCCATTTCTCAACCACATTATACACCAATTACTTGAATACGTCACCGAAACCGAAACCAAATCTCGATTAGCCAATTGTCAACCATACCATGTACAAACTACTTGAATCCATCAAACCCAATCACATTTCTCCTCTTAAAGCGAAGACCCAAATCAACTCCAAACATCAATTGAAAAAACACAACATTATACACCAAAGAGATCAAAGACCATAATCGTATAAAATACACAACATATCAGCTTAAAACCAACAAACTAAATCTTAAATTCATTAGATCCATCACAACCACAAGCTAAAAACAACACCCAACATTCGATTCACACCAAAACAAAAACAAAAACCCTAAAAAACCAAATCTCAAATCAAATAATCCAACAACCCACAACTCAAAATCAAAAACCCACAAAAAAAATCGAATATTCAAATCGACCCACAAATCAGATTTCCTCTAATCTCATCAACTCATCACCAACACAAATACCCAGCTCAAAATCAAAAACCTAGAAAATTAGTAAATCAAAACAAAACTTAATCAAACAAAAAAATAAAAATATAAAAAAAAACCCAGAAAAGAAGAAGAAGACATACTGAAGCCATCGGAGACGAGGAAGTTGAAGGTATAACCATCACAATTATAGGTGAATTTGTTGTTAGTAGCAGGAAGTTTCTGGAGACATTGAGAAGCAATACTTGTGAAATTACTAGTGAATTCTGTGTATTCTGCTAAAATCACTGTTCCTCTTGCTATAAAACTGTAGATCAGATTTTGTTGCCCAATTTTTTAATTTTGATTTTGAATTTTGAAATCTTTCTCACTATTTTTCTCTCTCTTCTGTAAGATCTCTGGGATATTTAGAACCCAATTGAACCGATTCGTAAAAACAAACCCTAACCCCATAAATACCCCTAACAAATAGAAATATGAACTCCAACATGCAAGAGTCGCAGATTTCAAAGTGAGAAGTAGGAGACGATGCAGTTACAAAGAAGAAGAAAGAAAGGGAAGACACCTTAGGTCCATGCAAGGGTCGCAAATTCCAAAGTAAGAAGTAGAAGATGATTGAGTTAGAGAGAAGAAGAAGGAAAGGAAAAATCTCAGCAAAGGAAAACCAAACCACGAAAAAACGAAAAAAAAAAGGAAGAAAAAAAAAAGAGCCCAAATGAAGGATGTGCCTGTCATGTGACCACAATAGTGAAAACACTATGCAGGCTGACATGGCAGTTGAAGTGGACCAATAGGGATGCAGCACTGTTCTTTCAATAGTGGTTTCTTATCACCACATTTTAAGATGTAAGGATATGTTTATTTCCTTTTGAATATATAATAGTAAAGTATAGTATCAACATGGCTCTTTTATTTTGAGGTTTAAAGATTATACTATTTGCTAAAAGCCTTTTAGTAGAGTTTTATATGACATTTTTCTTTATCATGCTTTTGTGGTTATAATCATGACTCTTTGTGTGGAAATAGAGCTTATACATGCACATCATCAAAGAAATTGTGAATGAATAGTGTTATGCACCCACCTAACGGTCCAGATTAAAGCTTTACCTTAATCTGTGTAACAAAATATGGGGCAACGAATGGAAGACATGTGTCTTTCATAAAACTCACTAGATAAGGCAGAAAGCCAAGTGGGAGGATGAAGCCTCGATTACACGTCGGGTAATCCTCCAAACCTCCCTATCAAAGGAAAGAGGAGAATAGTTCTCTACTATACAAGGGGAAAAACAGTGTACCTTCACTAGTATAAATACCCATGAAAAACCAGAACAAAAGGAGGGAATTCACATTTATTACAAGCATTTATTGTGCTCTCTCTCTCCAACTCTCTCTCTCTAAGATTATATAAACCTTTACTTACTTAAGCATCGGAGGGGGATAAATCCACCAAGGATTTATTCCTTTGTGCAGGTACCTCAAGGCGTTGGACCTTTGCTCGCCAGGTTCACCAGGGACCAAGCCACCCATCACACTTGCTAGCTTGGACGCCCATTTTCAACACCAAGTCAACAAGTCAAAGCCTTGTCTATAGCATTACTGTGTGATCTCTGTAATTAAGAATCCTTCAAGTTATAAACTTGCGATCATTTGTATTCCTACAACATTTGGCGCCATCTGTGGGGAGACATATAGTAATGGCAGGCAATAATCAATTCATGGATTCAGATGAAAAATTAAGAGATAGTAGCTCACCTAATCAGACAGGAGTACCAGAGAAGTCAGAAGTAGCCAATGAACAAACGGTAACTGTAACACCCTGGATTTTCCTTAACTTTCTACTTCCTAATTTTTCAGGAAAACGTGTTAAACTAGTAGATATATGGAAAAACCAAAGTATTACCGCCACCGTGATAACGGCTAAGGCATTTATCAAAGTACTACAGCAGAAGTCTTTAAAACCAAAACAATTTAAAACTAAACTTCAAACAACTTTAAAATAAAATCAACTTTAAATTTATTACACTTCGGAACTATATTAATGGCCCTTTAAAACCAAACCAAATTTTATAATCAGAAGTCTTTCAAAATCCAAACAATCAAATAAACGTTAGTCTCTGAAAGCAATTGAAATAAGGTAAAACTACAACCACATCAAGCGCTCTCACTCCATCCCATCATGAAATGACTTATGCCCACTTATACCTACAGCTTTCCTTTTACTAGACAACTACTCACCACAAGTGGGTCATCACAGGGCCAAGTCCAAGACAAAGCCATGCACACAAGGCAAACAGTCAGCAAAACTGAGTACATAACTACTAAAGACTATGCAATAACAATAAGACATAAAAACATACACTCAACTTACCTTTGTCAACCTTCCTACCTGTACATGGACTCAATAACATTATTATTATATTTAACTTTTGGATTCGGCATCGAATTGGTTTCCTTTCCTTTAAAATCGTCCTAAAATGGGCACCGACTTGGGAGCAACTCCAAGAAGGTATTACCTATGTCGCACGAGGTGACGGATATCTAGCGCATTTATAATATAAAAGAGTACAACGTCTTGTACTCCAATTAGAAGTCATAGATCGCTGTTCCATGGTCCCCCCCCCCCTTGTTATACTCAAGGTATATACGTTCCAAGAGTTTTGGTGCGAATTCTCTTACACTTTACGTGATTTAACAGGTTTAACGTTGTTATGACTCTCATGCAACATCACAGAAAGACATGCATACAAACAAACAACCATATTCATTATCTTTACTTTAAGGTGATTCCAAATTAACTTATGTGAGTCCTTGAATTAAACTGAACCTCCTATACCACACATTAACTGTGAGTGGCTAACAACTTACTTTCTTCTTGACCACACATTAAACTGTGAGTGGTATTATAACTTACTTTCTTCTTGACCACACATTAAACTGTGAGTGGTATTATATGTACAAATAATTGCTCATTACTTCTATTAATCATGTGAACAAATTCACTACTACCTTTCTTGTTGATTAAGTATCTAATCAACTTTAAAATTATCTTCTTCCTTTATTCATAAAACTGTTGGCCAAACTATACTGATCAGAACATTCCAATTCAAGCTTATGAAAATTAAACTTTCTATTCAACATGGAATGCCATTAAACATTAAAAACATGCTACTAACAACTTGGCATGCATATAAATTCATGATCCAAAATAAGCATACAAGGTTCATGTAAACAAGAATTTCTCAAGCATGCATTCTAATTCCTACGTTTGCCTTTAGTACTTACGTACCTTGTAAAATAGCTGTGCTCCGCTACAACTCTAGAAGTGGACTAAATCAAAGTCTCCTACATAAGGAAAACCGAACTAAATTAAAAACCTTGTTGACTAAATTCTACAACAACCTTAACCAACTTCTAAATTTGGAAATTGCTTTGTCCAAACATTCCTTATTTGGTCTCTATTCAATTCCATACTTCTATTTTCTTTTCTACTGCAATTCAACTTAGTTTTCGGGACTTAATTATACTTTATAAAACCTTAATAAAATTTTCATGCCACTTTAGAAAAGTGGACAGCAATCTAAACTTATCAAAACTCCTTGAAAACTTCCGAAAATGACACAAATCGATCATATAATATATTACCTTACTTACATGATCAATTTATGCTATTTACATACTTTAAAAGGTTATTTAATTAATTTATAAAATCTGGACAGCATGTTAAACATGCTTAAAACCACTCTTAAACATCATAAAACATACTAAAATTTATATATATCATCATAGAATTGATGTGTGATCATACTAGTGCGATTTGGACACTTTAAACTCAATTTAACTTGTTTTTATTAAAATTTCAGATTTATTTCTAAACTTTAAAGTTATGAAAACTTATGAAAACACCATAATTTCATGTCAAAACGCTTCTACAATCTACTAACATGTTTATAAAATCAATCTAGGCTTTAGAACAATTTTTCATATGCTAAAACATGTACATAATATTTATTCAACTCAAATTCATGATTATAAAATTTGGACAGCTTTATAAAATAAGTTTAAAACCCTTAAAAATCAATCTAAACTTAATAACATCATCATAAATTCACCCAACATTAATTTATGATCATAATATCAAAGTTTAGAACCTAAAAATTTATAAAATCATAACTTCATAAATTTTTCAAACCCTAATTTATAATTTCATGAACAACAAATTTAATTCACGCCTTAAAACAATTCATACTTATATCAAAACATGATTAAACTTATAAAAACATGATTAAACACAATTATAATCATAAATTTGCAAGATTGAATCAAAAATAAAAAAGTAGAATTTTTTTTTTATATAAAAATCCGAAATTATACCAATAAAGGGGAAGGGGCTCCGGCAGTGGTGGCCGGCTGGTTGCTTTTACGGCGGGGTCCGGCTGGGCGCGGATCCTGAGGCTTCAAAAAAATTATTTTTTTATTTCTTCGAACTTCCACCCTTTTTTTTCTCTTTGAAACTTCCGAAATTTTTTTTTCGGATCTTAAAGTTTTTTTTTTCTTCTCTCTAAATTTTTGGAATCCTAATTGACTAGTATGATCGGGAAAAGTTTGGAATTATAGGTTTTGTAGGGTATTTATAGGCCTCAAAGTAGGATTTTGGTGGGGCACATAAACACTCCTAAGTAAATTAGGAAACCTTAAAAAAACTATTTTTAGAAGTTTTTAAAATATTTTTAATCATAAAAAAACTATTTAAGAACACAAATAATACTTTTAACCAAAACTCTATCATTTACTATATTTTTGTTAATTTCTTTTTATTTAATACTTTTATTGAACATAATTTCCATTAAAAATATTAAAATTATACGAATAAATACGAAGGTTATACGTATGAAATACAAAAATACTTTGTTTAAATACGTGAAAATATGGGGTATTACAGTAACCATGGACCAGCTGCACGCCATCTTGTCTTGCTTCCAGCACACCATAGTTAGGGCTATGGAGGACCAAGTAAAGAAAACAATGAAGGTTACGCAGCCAGAGGCAACGCCTAGCAAACAGGCGAGTGCCAAAAGGAGAGAAATATGTCGGGGAATCTTGGCTAGAACCAAAACCCCATTCGGAGCCAAAAGGGGGGAAATTTTCAAAAGAACGCCCGGAAAGGAAAGAAATCAAGAGGAAGCTCGCCAGGAGCCAAAGGCTCAACCATCTGACAAAGAAGGCGAGGATCTTCAGAGGGTTAGGAGGAAACCCACTCAGCAGTATGTCCCTCAAAATGAGAATGCTGTAATATCATTGAAAACACCGTTCTCGCTGGCGATCATGGCAGCACCAAGGGTGTACAAAGTCAAGCCACCAATCATAGAGGCCTTTGATGGCACAACTGACCCCGACGACCATGTCGCTACATTCAAACATGCCATGCTGCTACAAGGAGCGGATGATGCAACTTGGTGCAAACACTTCCCAGCAACCTTGAAGGGGGTGGCATAAAAATGGTTTGGGAATTTACATGATAATTCCATAAACAACTTTATGGAGTTGAGTATCCTCTTTTGCCATCACTTTATGGCAAATAAGAAAGAAAAGAAGACCAGTATGCACCTAGGTAGAATTTCACAAGGGTATTCCGAAACCTTGAGGAATTATGTACAACGATTTAACTTGGAAGCCCTACAAATTCCAAGTTTTAATGAAAATGTGGCTTTTGATTGTTTCTTTCGGGAATTGAGGGAAGAAACGTTGAAATTTGATATTGTTCGAAAGGATATCAGGGACCTCAAAAATGCCTTGAAAGAGGCAAAATCCTTCATTCATGCAACAGAACTTTGCTCCACCACGAAAATGGACAAGTTTGAGGACAGGTGAGATGAAGTCCCCAAAAGAAAAGAACGAAGGGCGGTGACCTGGTCTATCGCCCCAACTAGAAAAGAGGATAACAATAAGTTTAAAAGGGAGGTCGCCCCTTATGTGTCTCCCTATAAGTATAATAAGGAGATTAAGGCAATTTTGAAGGAGGCAGGCCCAAAGTTGGGGATCCAGATGCCCGCCCCAATGAGAACGCCAATGGAGAGTAGGGACAAAAAGAAATTTTGTCACTTCCACAAAGATGTGGGGCACTACACCAACGACTGCAAGAATCTAAGGAGGGTTCTAGATGGCCTAGCGTCCCAAGGCAAGTTGGGGTCATATCTTAGAAGAAGCCGGAGGAGTGAAGAAAGAAGTAGCCATGAGAACTCGGGGTATGACACCCCGCCAGATGTAGTGGAATAATAAAAAAAGAAAGGTTATTAAATGAAAGGCTATTACAAACATTTAAAGTCATCTTATAAGACCCCAAATGGCGTTCAACGCTGGGCCAATTATCCTGTAAGACCTCAAAATGGCGTTTAAACGCTAAGGCAACCATATAATAAGACCCCAAACGGCGTTCAACGCTGGGGCAATTATCTTGTAAGACCTCAAAATGGCGTTTAAACGATGAGGCAACCATATAATAAGACCCTAAACGGCGTTCAACGCTGGGGAAATTATCTTGTAAGACCTCAAAATGGCGTTTAAATGTTGAGGCAACCATATAATAAGACCCTAACGGCGTTCAACGCTGGGGCAATTATCTTATAAGACCTCAAATGGCGTTCAAACGCTGAGGCAACCAGATAATAAGACCCCAAACGGCATTCAACGCTGGGGCAATTATCTTATAAGACCTCATATGGCGTTCAAACGCTAAGGCTATTACAATTGGCGTTAAAAGCACGCCTACGCATTCACAGGACCCTAAAGGGTGCTTAATGGGAGATATCTGAAACACTTCCACGATTTCCTAAGATGCCATACGCAAGAATAACGATGGCGCCTTGAGTTATTAAAAGAAGAAATAATTGACAAGCAAAAGCTTGAACTTGATAAGGTTTAGGGGCAATCAAGGTAGTTCATTTTTTACACTATCCCTTAGAGACAAAGTAATAATCAACAATACATTTTGTTTAAACCTTACCAAGTTCAGAGCTCCTTTATTGGCATATAAGGCGGTAAAGTTGGGGCAATCACTATAGGTGATTTTGATTCTAACTCTTTTAAAGTCAAAATCATCCAAAAAAAACTTTAGTGCCCTCATATGAATAAGGTAGTTGATTAAAATATAAAGTACAAAAAAAAATGATAAAGAACGCCATGTATTATCAAGGTAGTCAGAAGAAGGATTATATTATTAATTTCTGCAAACTCTTTACAGGAAGGCTTTGAAAAGTACAAAACTACAAAGAAATAAACTAATATGAAGGGGGGACAAGGGCACCATGTGCTGGACTATCAGCTATAGTCACAACTTCACTGGGAGTGGCACTCTGCTCGCCTGGCGCCTTGCTCTTAGCCTAATTAACAGGGCGATCAGATTCTTCCTCCTCCTCCTCCTTAATAGAAGTTGATTCAAAGGAAGAAGGAGGGTCGTCATTACTATGCTTGGCCAAAAAGGCCCTGCTAACATAATCAAGTCGGTGCTCAAAATAAGAGTAATCCACTTTGTCCTCACTATGGCGATAGCAGAGTTCCCATGCCTCCATCACCAAGTTCTTCATGTCATTCATCCCTTCATCATAAATGCCAATGGATTCGTCTTGAAGCTCGTTCATGCCAGTTTGTAGAGTGCTGACTTGACACTCTAAGGCTCTTTTAGAAAGGGCGAGCTCCTCTTTCTCGCCAAGGACTTTGTCATATGCTGATTCGAGTTCAGAGTGGCCTTTCAGTTTTTCTTCTAACTCTTTGTTATCTTTATGTAAGCTCGCCACTTTGGACTCAGCATCAGCAGCCCTCTTGGCCTCAGCCGCCAACTTCCTTTTAGTAGCCTTCTTGGAAACAACCTCAGACGCGTATTCGGTGTCGGAAGAACCCTTAGCCTTAAGCATGTTGGTATATCCGTTGTTCATAACTTCACAGTATTTCTGCATCTTAAGGTAAGAGGCGTCCTTCTCTTGGCTCTCTTTTTCCAAGTTGGCTTTCAGCTATGTAGCTTCGGCTGAAAGTTGGCGACTTTGTTCAAAAAGCGACAAAGCCTCAGCCACTGCTTCGCGCTGCTTTTGTGCCCAGCTGGCAAAGACTTCAAGACGAAGCATAACCTTAAAAAAAAAAAACAAAGGAGGTTAGTAAAGCAAATTAACAGTTGCATAAAACTAAGGAAAGTTGTAAGAGGTTAGAATTTTGTACATTGGCGAGATCCATTAGGCATGGACCCAACAACCCATCCTTGGCGCCCTTTAGGCCTTCAGTATAGCCTTCAGGGGCACACTCCAGCATGCTCCCTAGCATGTTCCTCTTTTTAGTAGAGGATAGGCGCATTGAGGGTGTACGCTCAGTCTCCATGGTGGTAGGAGATTCCACTGAACAGTCCATTGCTGGGATCTCTGTACGGGCGATCGGAAAAACAGAGGCACGAGGATCAGTAGGTGAGAATAAATGATGGAGTCGGAAGATGAATGATAAGTACGTACAAAATTGGGTCTAAAAGAATTACCAGACTGTTGGGCTTGCAGCTTGGTGGCTGGTGACATGTTGGCCTTCAACTTGTCAGCAAGACCAGCCAGGACGCCGCCATCCAAGTCGGCGTCAGAAGGGGTTGATTGAGAAGGGCCTGCTTTGGGGGGTTCAGCGCCCTCCTTAGCAGATGGAGTAGGCGTGGACTTGATGAGGACCCGCCAGTTTGGATTTTGGGAGTGGGATGGTTTGTTTAAGTGGAGCTTGTTGTTTAGACGAAGAGGGGGCGTTGAGTGGTTGAGTGGTGCTTTCTTTGGATTTTGGGGGAGAAGGGACAGTAGGGGTGGGAGAGAGTCTCACCTTTGGTTGAGATGGCGACGGGGTGCATACCTCGCCAAAAGTAGGTGGGGTAGCAGGAGAAGGAGCCGTCTCCTTAGGCAAGGAAGGACGGGAAGAAGAAGGGGCTTTAGGCTTGGTCGCCACATGCTTTACCCTCTTATGTTGGCCTGGAAGCACAGGAGAGGAGTGCTTCCTTTTAACGCCTCCGGTTGAGAGTGGAGTCTCCTTCTTGCTCTCCTTAGGAGAAGGCGCAGGGACAGTTTGTTTCCCCTTCGACTTCTCCACACCTCTTGCAAATGCAGAGGCGTCCATTTTCTCTTTACCTTTACCCTCGCCAACTAAAGAGGCAAGGGTGGCGGCCTTCTTTTACCCAGGTTCTCTTGTAGACACGCCAGGTCGTTTAGATGAGGGCGCCTCCATATTGCCCGCCGCGTTCTCCTGATAACACCACCAGTGTAAGTAAAACACATAAGATTGAAAATAAAAAATGAAAAACTTGGCCATGGGGGGATAGAGAGTGTAAATACCTTCTTCAAGGCGAGCTTCTCCTTCAAGCTCATCATCTTTCGACGAGCTAATATGTCCCTTACCGCCTCCAAGGCTTTCCGTTCGCCTTTTTCTTCAGGTGTAAGGCGTGCCATCACTTTTTTTGAAAAGGGCAAAGAGGAAACATGAGAAGAATATATAAAAAATATATATATAATAAAAGGGGGCGCGTAGCAAGCGAATGGTAATGTTAAACCATCAGGTACCTTTCTCTAACTTGGCGCACAAACCGGTGGCGCAAAGGAAAAAGTTGTTATTTAGTAAATAAGGGAGAGGCACCCGATTGGCAGGACATTCCTTGTCCTCTGTGGACACCTTAAAGTAAGCACGAGTGCACTCTTCCCCGGCGGTCAAGTGTGGAATGGCATTAGATTTACCCAGATGCTGGGTGTTATCATTCCACCTACCATAACGGCCCGCCATGTCTAAATCACTAGTCACAAAAAAGACAAACTTAACCTTCCACTCCTTAAAGTTGGAGGTCCTGTCTATCACAGTCCTATAATGAGGGCGGTTGGAGATGGCGTACCAACTGTACCCAGCAGCAGGGTTGGGGACCCTATTAAGGAAGTGAAGAGAGCGGAAGGCGTTGAAGGAAAGGGTCAAGTTCTTCAACACGCAGATGGTGATGAAGGAATTAATAAAGTGCCAAGAGTTTGGGGTCAGTTGGGCTATCCCAATGTCATACTCGCCTAAAAGGGTATCTACAAAGGGGTGAGTAGGGAACCTAAGTCCAAACAAAAGGGCATCCTTGTAAACCCCAAACTCATTGGGTTGTATTTCAGTAATGGTGGCGCCTCACAGGGGGTCGATCATTCTAATGTGCTCTGGAAGCCATAGAGACTTCCTAAACACACCACGATCCTCATCAAGATGTTTCATCCAAGCATTACTAACGGGGATGGCGCTTGGATCATTTTTAGGATAGCAGGATTGAACCTTCACCTCTTGTTGCTCGCCAGCCTTATTCCTCTTACCCTCGCTAGGAGGACCGGCGAATAGAGCCTCGGTATCCTCCGAAAGATCTCGCCCTTTGGAAGGCGCCTTTTCAGATGACGAAGAGGAAACCACCATTGTGCGATGTCTTCTAGAGCAAAGTTTTGTTCTAACCATAGAATCCTGCACACAAGAAATAAAAGGTGTGAGATTCTGAAATTTTAGAGGTGGCGAGCTATCAGGAGTGGAGGAGGCGAGATACATGGCTCTCACTCCCTTGAACCCAGATGAAGTAGGGTTCTCTTCACCCTGCAAAACCCTTCTTTTGGTTGGGGGATGAAGATATACCCCATTGGAGGAAGAAGTAGCAGCCATAATTGAAACGAAAGGAAGGAGATAAATAAACAAAGAGGGAAGGGAACAATACCTGAACAAACGCTTGAAAAAACCGAAGCACCACAAGAATTGGAAAACGGAAACTGACGAACTGTTACCACGAGATAGAGATTTAACAAGCCTAAGTCACTATCACTCACAAAGAACAGCAGTGTTCACACTAAATTCGAGAGGAAAGCTACCTTCAGAGGAAAAAACTTGAGAGGTTAGTAAGAATGAGGAAGAACGAATGAGGGATTACAAGGAAGGGAGAAGTATATATAAGCTATTAGACAAGGGCAGAAAAGACTTTTCCCATGAAACTGAAAGGGCAGGGGCAATAACGACCAATCCTCAAGGGATGAGTACAAAAGTACGCCTCCTTTCCTCTTCCTCGGAAACCATTTTGTAATCATACAAGGCATTTCATTAATTAGTTGTAATCATCAAGCCCCTTCATTAATTAGTTGTTGACCACCCATTCAAATTCAACGACTTGATGAGGGGCAAATGTTATGCACCCATCTAACGGTCTAGATTAAAGCTTTACCTTAATCTGTGTAACAAAATATGGGGCAACGGATGAAAGACACGTGTCTTTCATAAAACTCACCAGATAAGGCAGAAAGCCAAGTGGGAGGAGGAAGCCCCCATTACACGCCGGGTAATCCTCCAAACCTCCCTGTCAAAGGAAAGAGGAGAATAATTCTCTACTGTACAAGGGGCAAAACAGTGTACTTTCACTAGTATAAATACCCATGAAAAACCAGAATAAAAGGAGGGAATTCACATATATTACAAGCATTTATTGTTCTCTCTCTCTCTCTCTCTCTAAGATTATATAAACCTTTACTTACTTAAGCATCGGAGGGGGATAAATCCACCAAGGATTTACTCCTTTGTGCACGTACCTCAAGGCGTTGGACCTTTGCTCGCCAGGCACACTTTGCTCGCCAGGTTCACCAGGGACCACGCCACCCATCACACTTGCCAACTTGGACGCCCATTTTCAACGCCAAGTCAACAAGTCAAAGCCTTGTCTATAGCATTACTGTGTGATCTCTGTAATTAAGAATCCTTCAAGTTATAAACTTGTGATCATTTGTATTCCTACAACAAATAGTCAAAATTGTTGCTTTCAACTAAACTTATTTAAATGGCCACACTTACTCTACATAGATAGGCTGTTATTTCATATACGTAGTATATTTTTTTAACTTATATACTTAACACCAAAAGACAAGTTTATGTGTTAACATTTGAAATTGTATAGTTGGATTTCTATTTAATTATCATAACATCAGATAAATCATTAACGATGTCTTATACATTAGCTTATGAAACATTAGAACATTTAATTAATCATAAATTATTTGCATGATAAAATTTAGGATTATTTGATATTAATTACCTAATGTTTCCGAAAATTTTGAAATAAGTACCTAATCAATTTTTTTATATTTAAGTATTTAATACTTATGTTTTTTTTAACATAGATACCAGGTAAGGAAAGTAATGAAATTCTGTCAAAAAATCCGTTTGTGGGGTCCACACCTAGCTTTTTTAAAAAATTAATTCCTACCTAAAATTCTATTTTTTTTCCTTTCTCCTTCTTCCTCCAGTAAACCTTTTTTTTTTTTTTCTTATTTTCATTCGCTTTCTTCCACCATTATTAAACCTTTTTATTCGTCTCTTTCTTCCTCCATTAACCTTCCATTAAACCTCTGTTTTTCCTTTCTTTTTCTTTCCCCCTCCCATTAAACCTCCATTTAATAAACATCTTTGTTTTCCATAAAACTTCCATTAAACCTCATTCATTTCAATTTTTTGATGTATTTTCTTGATTGACAATACCTCAATTATTAAAATTTCCATTTTTTTCTACCAAACATGATGTTCTTGTTCTTTCTCTTTGTTTTTTCTATAACCTATATTAAAGCCCCTAACTAAACCACAAAGTGAAGATAGAAAAAGAAAACCATTATATAGAAGAAAAATTTTCAATTGAGTGTGAGTTATGTGAAATTCAAAAAATTAAAGGAAGATCAAAATGACATGCATTTATTCAAGAAGTCAAAATATTTGACATATATAAATAGTTTTTCCAATATTTTCTTTTCTATTTTAAATTGTTTTTGGTAGTTGGTTTATTGGAAAGAAGAAAATGGTTTTAATAAAGATGAAAATGGGTACCAGAAAAAGACAATTGAATGTGGTAGAGAGAAAATCAATCATAGGGGAGTTCAAGGAGTATAGAGAGAGAGAGAAAGAGAAAAAGGGTTTAATGGAGTAAAAGAGAAAATTAGGAAAACGAAATGTGTTTAATGGAGGTTTGATGGAGGAAGAGAAAGAAAAAAAGGAATAAAAAATTAAATGTGGGTCGCACAAACGAATTATACAACAAAATTTTAACAATTTCGTTATTAGGTACTTAACTTTAAGAAAAATGTAAGCAATAGGTACTTAAATAAAAAATTTTTTGATTAGCTACTTATTTTAAAAAATATAAAAACATTAGGTACTTATTATCAAAAAATCCTAAAATTTATTGGTTTTATTTACGGAGAATTCAACTCTAAAATTAATTGTACCTCGACTACATTGAGTAAATGTCATTTAGGGTCCTATGTGCGTATTATAAAAAGCAAATCAACTAATTTCACAAGGACGAAGTACAATATATAAAGCACAAGAAAGCTATAACTAACATGGTCATCGATCAACGTCTGACACGGTAAAAAAATTGAGTGTATTATCAAGTTATACAATGATTTTTTGTCTTCATAACAGATAACTATTACTTTTCACATATACTATTCCCAAACTTTTAAAACGTGCAGACACAAACTAACACTACTATTCGAAACGCTGCTTGCATTGTTTCCAAAAATAAAAATGCAACATACAATGAGTCAGTGACAAACGATCGTAAACCGTTTACACACCGCATACTTAGCGTTCAGTGTTAACTACTACTCAATGAATCAGCAAACTCTAATTTTTATAAATTTTCTAAAACCATTAAAACTAGATCCTTTATAAATTTTCCAAAACCATTAAAACTAGATCTTATTCATTTTTTATTCCCATTAGATTCGATAAAAGTTGGTAAAATAAAATTCCAAAAACCAAAATTACAAACAATAATCTTGTAAGCTCAAAATCCTAAAACCCTAATCATTTAAATACCACCGCAATTCTCTAACCTCAACCCTTCCCCCTCTCTATCTTTTTGCGCAACTTTCGTGCTTATATTTTTCTTTTTTGTATTTTTCACCATTAAAAACCAACACCTCCAATTTCCTTCTTTCTCGCGGTTCTAAACCCTTTTGAGTTTCTGGCCATTTTTGGCTTGAACCTCTAGGGTTTAGTTTTTAGATTTTATTTGACAATCCGCCAATTAAAAAGTTGTAGTTTTAATTAATTGCAATTGTTTTATGTACTGTACTATTGCAAATTAGATTTAAGACTTTCGATTATTTTGGCGTGACAAGGGATTATGGATCTTCCTAGTTTGGCTGTTATTCTTCGCGCTGCTCTTAGCCCTAATCCCGATGAACGCAAGGCAGCTGAAGATAGCCTCAATCAGGTGTTTTGATTTAGTCAACTTTCTAAATTTTATTTTTTTGTTTTTTTAATTAATTTTTTTTTGATTTAATCTTTTTTTTTTTGTCAATTGATCCTACAGTTTATGTAAAATTATCTGTATTACTTAATCATATATATATATTAATTTGGTTTGTCCAACTGAAGACTAGATTAAGTGAAGATATTTGTTTATCAGCTAGATGAATTAATGTTTTTGGAGGATTAACGTTAAATGTGCGTTTTAATTTACTACTGTTAGACACAAGATGCAAAGATTAGACATTTTCCGTCCCTACTTTATGTCAAATCGTTATTTTATTGCATTTATTCATAAAGGAGGTAGTATTTATTTATTGATTTTGGTAAGCAAATAGGGATTTAGTTAATGATTGGTTAATGTAAATGATGGCAGTTTCAATACACACCACTGCATACAGTGAGGCTATTACAGATAATCGTCGATGCGAATTGTGACATGGCAGTGAGGCAGGTTGCTAGTATTCATTTCAAGAACTTCATCGCGAAGAATTGGTCACCTCATGAGCCTGGTTTGAATTTGGTGCCTTTTCTTTTGATTTTTCGAGAGTTTCGGAATTTTATGGTGTATCTTATTGTTGTATTTGTTTTAGATGAGTTATGCAAGATAACACCGGCTGATAAAGAGATGGTGAGGGAGAACATCCTTTTGTTTGTGGCTCAGGTGCCACCACTTTTGAGGTATGATATTTTCTACGCGATTAATTTGAGGAAAAATCGCAGAGGTAGATGGATTTGATGTTTTTATGGTTTGTCATTTGCAGGGTGCAGCTGGGCGAGTGCCTTAAAACAATCATCCATGCTGACTACCCTGAGCAGTGGCCTGCTCTCCTTCATTGGGTGAAGCATAATTTGCAAGATCAACAGGTTTATGGGGCTCTCTTTGTGCTACGGATTCTCGCTAGAAAATATGAGTAAGTACAGGATCTCCATTCCCTGAATTCTTTTGTAATTCCATTCTCTGAATTCTTTTCTAATTGACTAGTAGTGGGTTGATAATGTGATGAGCTCGATTTGTCAAGCAAACCTTCTTATCATGCTTTTAATTTGTTCTTTGTAACTTTTGTGGACACTTTGTTTCAAACACTTTAAATTCCAACAATGGTCATTGAAAATTCAATCATTAGTAGGAGGCTAAGTAGGCCAAAAAATGAAGGCTAACACTTAATGAGAATTTGTAATTGTTATTTAATGAAGGCTTCTTTGTGTAGATGTGCATTTTCTACTATGTTAGCTTTTGTGCTTTATGTGTGCACGGTAAGTGATGTTTTTTTGGGCATGTTGCATGGGAATACCTATCAATCAAATCTTGATACCATACATGAAATTGCTTACATGAACCAAAGTTCTATCTCATCTAGTCATGAACCTAGATCCTCTACTATTAGTCTAATTTCCTACCTCCATTTCCTTGTATTAGTTGCCACCTAGAGCCCGTTTGGTAGGGTGTAAAGCATTATTTTTAAAAATATTTTCCCATTTTTCATTGTTGGTTTTGAGTAAAGATTTAAAATGTAAAACTTGGGATGGAAAGCCATTTTCCACCTGGATGGAAAACATTTTTTTTCTCACAATTGAAGTAATTGATTTTCGGTTAAACGAAACAATAAAAAATGGGTAAGAATGTATAATCTTTTTACTCTCAACTAAACAACATAAATTCTTCATGAAAATGAGTTTTTCAGAAGGTTTTCCATCGAAAAATATTTTCATCCGAAAACGTTTTATACCCTACCAAACGAACCCCTACTCGTGCATTTTACTTTAAATATCCAAGTCAAGCTAATAAAACTTCCCTTACTTTGTCTTATTCTATATTAAAAACTCCAACTTTTTTGAAATGTTTTAAATCCTAATTCTATCCCTTAAAAAGGTTCCCACTCATGACGCATCTTTGCAACATACATATAGGATCAGCATAAGTGCCGTATTCGAAATTCCCTTGTTTTCTCTTTTATAACTTTCACAAGTTTAAACTACCGTATGCTGTGATAAAGTGATTGTTAGTTATGGAAATTGCAGTTCTGTAAACTTAGCAAATGATTAAATTGCAATTTCTTTGTTTGACATAAGCTCTTTACCCATTCTTTTATTTTTTCTCACGATAGACATTTTCATTGACTTGGATATGATGAATTTTTGCAACACAAATTGTTGTTTTTATAAAGTTTTCTGTATACCATGCTTATTGCTTTAATCACTAAATTTTGATGGACTTGTTTTTGAAAAAAAATGTGAAACCCAAAATAATGCCTATTCACTTGGTTTAGAAGAATTTTTGTTATCCAAACTAATGTTTTTGCATTGTGAGTTGAGAACTTGAGATCATTAATAATTTAGTTTTAAAAACAATCAACATAGCTAGTGAAGCATTTGCAAAGACACTATTCTTGTATTCAAAGCCTAAATCCCAAAAGATGGGGTTGGTTGCATGAACCATTCCTCTATGAACATCTTTGAATTGCTCAGTAAGGTTGTAAATCTGGAATCATCATGTCCTTCTGAATTGCTTTGGTGCTTCCATCAAAGCCATCTATCATCCTTGGTCTCCCGCTACTTCTCTAGAGATTCTTTTCCCAAAGTTGGGGTTTTCTTTTCCCAAAGTTGGGGTTGCTGATATTGAGGTCAAAAGAAGGATTTTACGAAGATGAATTGGATGGTAGGAGTTCAAAAAGACATGAGAAGGTTGGGTTTACAACCTTATTTAGCACTAGATAGGAATGTGTGGAGAAGAATTTGTATGGATGACCATATCGGTTGAATGTTGTTTAGTGTACCCTCTCCATCTTTTGAGATTCTGGCTTTGATTAATTTTGATGATGATGATGAAAATAATGTCTTTGCAAATCTCAAATGCTTCTTTAAACCAAGTTGATTGGTTTTATCTTTACATTATTAAAGAACTCAATGCAAAGGTCACTAATGCAGTTATTTTCTTTTATTAAAATAATCCTAAAATCCCTACATTATGGTTCCATTTTATATTTTTCAAATTCATATGACTCTTATTTAGGAGTGTTCACCGGTCCAAATCCGGACAACACTGAGAAACCAGTGCAAAGACCTTTTTTTTGAAAATCTAAGAACCAGAAACTAGACAAATTGTGCAATTGTGCTATGACCCGCACCGGACTGGAATGACAAAATCGGTCCAAAACCCAAAACGGTGTTTTACCTTGAGAAAATGAAAAGCGAAAAAAGTAGTTGTAGAAACGCATTAATTCCGTGAATTTTTGGAAGCTAAATAAAAGTAGATCTTAAAAATATTATTTTTTTCAAAACTACCAATGAATTTAATTTATAGATGTATTAGTTTTTACATACTTTTGTGAGTAAAAATCAGTCCAGTCTAAGATTGTTTTATAAAAGGTTTTGGACCGCACCGGAAATCTAAATTTCTATATTCTATGATCCGGAGACCGGACCATACCGATCCATTTTATTGGTCTAGTCCAGATTTTGAACACCCCTAGTTATATAGCAAGTTGGACTCTACGGGGAATCGTGAAGAGAAAACATATTTCTTTGTGAAGATTAAAACGTTGAAGTTAGTTTTACATCAATGAATAGGAGTTGTGAAATTGTTTCTAGTTTTTTAAGTTAAAATTTGTTTTGATGAAGATGCTTTTGTGAAGAATTGAGGATTAAAACGTTGAAGTTTACACACAAAACTTTGGAAGAACCTCGGAAAAAAAGGAGTTCAAGAAAATATATTAGGGATGATATAATTTTTACTAATTATGATGTAATGCTTATCATCTTTGTTTCTATTCTTATGTATTCAATGCTGAATAGATATTTGGAGATGATAAAGCTGCATGTGTAAGTTTATGATAATTGCTGCTTTGTATTTTATGTGTGCCTGTGAAAATCATTTGTGTATTAGCATTTTCTTCGGTGTCATTAATGTCCTGTTGAACTTATCATCTAGATTTGCACATGGTGAATTTCCGAATTTTCTTTTCCATGATTTTTATCTCTTCATCTTATCCTACTTTGTGCAGGTTCAAGTCAGATGATGAGAGGACCCCTGTGCATCTAATTGTTGAGGAGACCTTTCCTCCTTTGCTCAATATATTCAACAAGCTTGTCCAAATCCCCAACCCTTCACTTGATGTGG
Organism: Suaeda aralocaspica; assembly: GCA_016808085.1. Classification (NCBI taxonomy): domain Eukaryota; kingdom Viridiplantae; phylum Streptophyta; class Magnoliopsida; order Caryophyllales; family Amaranthaceae; genus Suaeda; species Suaeda aralocaspica. The sequence goes on along the minus strand of PYUH01000871.1, from coordinate 67,776 downwards.
CAGAGCTAATAAAGCTTATTTGCAAAATATTTTGGTCATCAATCTATGTATGTTTTTTGCTCTAATGCTGGGAGCTTGCCATTCTTGTATAGTTACCAACTTAGTAACATACTTCTTTTTTTATTTTACTCCATTTGCATTTTGTTGTCCTTTACTTTCTTTTTTCTTTTTTATTGTATTTTATTTTTAAAATCAAGATGTGATATGTTGACATGTCTTCTATGAAAATTGAGTGCAATGCAAGTTCTATTGCTCACTAGAATTCTCAGCTTTTCTTTTGCTTTCTTCACAGCTGGAGATACCCAAACAGTTATTTGAACCCAGTTTGTTCAATGCTTGGATGGTCCTTTTTTTAAACATTTTGGAAAGGCCTGTTCCATTAGAAGGCCAGCCTACAGATCCAGAGCAAAGGAAATCCTGGGGTTGGTGGAAAGTGAAAAAATGGACGGTTCACATCTTGAATCGTCTTTACACAAGGTCAGCACATTCGCTAGTGTAATTTTATTTCTGACTGCACAATTATCTGGCATTTTTTATATCTGTAATAGAGGAAAATTATTTATAAGAGAACAACTCATTTTGAAATTTGTTAGCAGATTTGGTGACATGAGACTCCAAAATCCAGAGAACAAAGCTTTTGCACAGATCTTTCAGAAGAATTATGCAGGGAAGATTTTGGAGTGCCATTTGAATTTGTTAAATGTAATCCGTACTGGCGGCTATTTACCTGACAGAGTTATCAACCTTATTTTGCAATACCTAAGCAATAGGTTTGTGTTATATTGTTCTTTGGACTCCATCTGTTTTGCAAAGTTGGTTATGTATTTAGTTAAGGGTGTTTCCTTTTGTTGGTTACATCGGTAATCTTTTTACTTGTATAAAACATTCCTATTGTTAATCCCCGGAGCCATGCCAAACATCTGCTTAACAAATGAATAGTGATAAGAAATACAAACTTTTATTACAATCTTTTATTTTATATTTTTTTAAAGCTTGTATTATACTTAGAAATTAAAATAAATATTTACAAATAAACCTAGATTACCAATGTGCTAAAATTAAGGATAGGATGTTAGTTCATTTAGTAGGGAAATTAGAGAGGGAAACTTGTAAGAGTGCCAACTGTTTTAGTATAGGATATAGATAGATCAATAAATGTCATAGTTAATTCTCTCTTAATTGTGATTGAATTACATTAATAAAAATTTTCATTTGAATTATCAAGAACATTGATTAAAGGACAGCAATCAGCTTTTTTCAATCAGAATAATTGTTTACTAATCTCACTAACTCACTTGTTAATATGAGTGCAAGGTTCAAAATGTAGCTAATTTGGTGAAACAGAGGAGTTTATGTGGGGCTGTTTTTGGTTGGACTTGGATTTTTAGTTGGGCAAGAGGGTTGGGGAGCCAATTCAGTGCAACTTCATGTTTTTCATGTGAAGAGCTAAGCAATTTATATGATTTGAACAGAGTACATCTGTACATGCATTTAGTTGTAACATTGCTCTGCGAATTTTTACAATTTGAATAAAGTAAATGCACTTTGGCTTACAATGAAATAAGGAAGTCAGCCACTGGAATGATGAAAAATGTTGAAATACACTCTTTGAATTGTTTGACTTTCATTTTCCCATTCAGTTAGTTGTAATTGTTAAAAACGTGAATTGTTGGAAGTACATATATGCATTTTGCGTGGTAATGGTCAATGCCTCTGACAGTGCACTTTGTTTAACTTGTAAATTGGGATAGTACATTCTTGTGTTTTTTGTATCCAATATGTACTTATTTATTTATTTATTTATTTATTTATTTATTTATTTATTTATTTATTTATTTATTTATTTATTTATTTATTTATTTATAAGTAAAAATAAAATAAATAAATAAATAAATAAATAAATAAATAAATAAATAAATAAATAAATAAGTACATATGGATACAAAAAACACAAGAAGTACTATCCCAATTACAAGTTAACAAAGTGCACTGTCAGGGCATTGACCATTACCACGCAAAATGCATATATGTACTTCCAACAATTCACAGTTTTTAACAATTACAACTAACTGAATGGGAAAATGAAAGTCAAACAATTCAAAGAGTGTATTTCAACATTTTTCATCATTCCAGTGGCTGACTTCCTTATTTCATTGTAAGCCAAAGTGCATTTACTTTATTCAAATTGAAAAATTCGCAGAGCAATGTTACAACTAAATGCATGTAAGATGTACTCTGTTCAAATCATATAAATTGCTTAGCTCTTCACATGAAAAACATGAAGTTGCAATGATGGCTCCCAACCCTCTTGCCCAACTAAAAATCCAAGTCCAACCAAAAACAGCCCCACAAAACTCCTCTGTTTCACCAAATTAGCTACATTTTGAACCTTGCACTCATATTAACAAGTGAGTTAGTGAGATTAGTAAACAATTATTCTGATTGAAAAAAGCTGATTGCTGTCCTTTTAATCAATGTTCTTGATAATTCAAATGAAAATTTTTATAATGATTCAATCACAATTAAGAGAGAATTAACTATGACATTATTGATCTATCTATATCCTATAACTAAAACAGTGGCACTCTTACAAGTTTCCCTCTCTAATTTCCCTACTAAATGAACTAACATCCTATCCTTAATTTTAGCACATTGGTAATCTAGGTTATTTTTGTAAATATTTATTTTAATTTCTTAGAAGTATAACAAGCTTAAAAAAATAAAATAAAAGATTGTAATAAAAGTTTGTATTCTTATTCACTATTCATTGTTAAGCAGATGTTTGGCATGGCTCCGGGGATTAACAATAGGAATGTTTTATACAAGTAAAAAGATTACCGATGTAACCAACAAAAGGAAACACCCTTAACTAAATACATAACCAACTTTGCAAAACAGATGGAGTCCAAAAGAACAATAACACAAAACTATTGCTTAGGTATTGCAAAAAGGTTGATAACTCTGTCAGGAAATAGCCGCCAGTACGGATTACATTTAACAATTACAAATGGCACTTCAAAATCTTCCTGCATAATTCTTCTGAAAGATCTGTGCAAAAGCTTTGTTTCGGATTTTGGAGTCTCATGTCACCAAATCTGCTAACAAATTTCAAAATGAGTTGTTCTCTTATAAATAATTTTCCTCTATTACAGATATAAAATGCCAGATAATTGTGCAGTCAGAAATAAAATTAACTAGCGATGTGCTGACCTTGTGTAAAGACGATTCAAGATGTGAACCGTCCATTTTTTCTTCCACCAACCCAGGATTTCCTTTGCTCTGGATCTGTAGCCGCTGTGATCTCTGTCTAATCGCGACACACCCAGGCCATTGTACCACAATTGTGGTAATACCCAATTAACCGCGCACCTTTCATTTCCCTTAACGCATTGAACCATACTGTGTTCGTCCTGTCCACAATACTGCTCCTTGGCTGCTATTCATACCCCCCCAGCTTTGTGAATGATCATTAGTTTTTTCACACACCATTTAGGACAACGCTGTAGATCATTCCTAGTGTACGCTTTTCCCTATTAGTTTATTTTACGGCTTTTACTCTTTGAGCACTCCAATTCTTCCCTTTCTACTACGCAATCGCACTATGTCAACATTTTCACCCATATCACACTCTTGCCACCTTTTACACAATTATCCTAATTTACACACATATTTTTTCCCACTTTATTTTAACAGCAAAAAAGAACCCGTAACTTTAGCGCCCCACACACCCCCCACCGCACACCACATTTGGAGTACAATAAAAAAAATTTTATTTGACGTCCATGTTATTTTCTCCGTTGTGGGACACCATCATACACTTCACAAGAATGGCTACAGCCCCCCCAGTTTCACATAGTAATTGCACAATACCAACACCCACCATAGCCCAGTGTATGTGACCCATTACCCACCATACTTTCTCTTGCATAATATACGCCTCATTAGCGTCGTTGCCCACCCTATCATACGTTGATATGCGCGTTGGGCCACCTTTCTGTTGGGCTTTTTTTTCAACGCCCTTGTTGTTTTAACCTTCTTCATCATGAGCCCAGGATGTTTTGCGATTTTACAAGGTCTCCCTCCAACCACCCTTTGCTACACGACTGGCATCCGGCTCCGCTGCCTTAT